>CM060089.1:17792759-17935259 GCA_030522485.1 Stenchaetothrips biformis
GCCCACTGTGCGCCGTGACCTGACCACCTGCGCCAATGAACTGAGGCTTCGGTTCAGACTTTGTTTACTAACACACTCCACCGTGTGTGCGCACCTGCTTTGTGTGTATATGCATTCGCGCGTGCGTCTTTGTAGTTTGTGTGTCTGTGTGTCAGTGGACGTGCACGTGCACGAGCGCGGCATGTGTGTAAGTCTCGGGAACCTACGCCCTTCCTGTGTATCTAAGAGCAGGCCCTCCGTGCTGTGTGACGTATTCATTGCACGCTGCACGCACACACACGCGCACGCGCGTGCGCGCTGTAGTTGGAGAAGGATAGTCGAGGCGCAGCGTTGCGGTACTGCTACTGCTGCTACCTTTTACGTGATGTAAGTGCACAGACAACAGCTCCCACGCACACGATATACGTACTACTATTAACACACACACACACATACACACGTGTTCTCACTCCACATATGGCCGTCTTCCTCCCTGAGGGATTCGTGCTGTTCCTATTCACTGGTCCTCTTTTACAAAGGAACCCTCAACCTATGGCACTATCTATATGTTACAGTTGAAAATTCAAATGCAAGTATCACTGAGAACTTTGTTCGTACTATGAGCAAAGTGGTCATTAGTTAGTTAAAGAGAACTTACGCTGTCATCATACAAGGCTTTTAGTTTATTACGAAGAAACTAGCTCAGAAGGAACTGGGGAGTTTCGAGCGCATAATTTAGATCTCCCGTTTTCTGGAGGTTGTTCATTTGGCTCCCCCACTCTTTTGCGGTCAACATCGGTCAGAGGAAGCCCATGCAGCCATAGTTTCCTGCTCATGTGTGGGTCGCTCCAATCCCCCTACTCCCCCGCGATGATTCCATTCAAATGAGGCCCGGGTCCTGCTGGCTTCTAGCCCGCCGTGTTTTCTGGCGGGGGTGATAAAACCCACTGCACTGTGTGTGTGTGTGTGTGAGAGAGAGAGAGGGGGAGAGAGAGAGAGAGAGAGAGAGAGAGAGAGAGAGAGAGATGGATGGTGGGAGTGTGTGTGTGTGTGTATGAAATGTAGTACACCGCCATAAGGTTTACACGAACCAGCAGGGTTCTCTTTTCGGGTTTGCCCGCGGGTCTGCCCGATCCCGCTGTACAAAGCACCACCATGAGAGTTTATACGCGGACAATGCAAGTACCTGCGATTCCCAATAGTGGCTCTTCGAAAATGGACCTATTTTTCCAGGGCTGTGCTTGTGTGTTCGCAGGTAGGGGTAAGTTGGGGAAGAGAAGCACCAGGTAAGAAAAGGACACCCTAATGTCTGGTCGAGGGGTGGCCCAAAGTCAAGGTATCAGCTCATACCTTGACTTTGGGCCAACCCTTGACCAGTCACTTCAACCAAAAATGAAAATCTCAGAGTAAAATCTGTCAAAGGAATGTCGATATGTTTGCAGTAGGCCACAAAAAGGTGTACTTTTCTCAAGAAAACCCCTTCACTGATTTTGTCGTGTACGTAGGTTCTTTTCCATGGCGCCGCGTTGTCGCATGGCTACAAATTACGCCCAAGTTCGTTCTGTTTTGTCTCGACTTTTCTTTCTTCCTCCGAGGAGCCTTCAGCTTCTCCCCCTCCCCCCCTTTTCCCTTATGTGCCCCCTCTACCCCTTCTTATTGTACTTCCGAGGGGAAGTTTAAAAGAATGAACAAAACCGGATAGTTTGGGGGGGGGGGTGCAAGCAAGCAAGAAGCAAAGCAAGCAGTGGTGCGGCGGGGTTCACATCGCACACGGCACATGGCGATGCTCATGCGGGTGTAACGCAGTCCGAGTCTGGATTATTTTCAGAACGACGGGCAATGCAAGGGGCGGCGTGGGGAATAAGTGAAAAGGAAGGGGGAGGAGGTATTTTTCTCACATTTAGAACTCGAGCTTGGTTGGTGCTGCTGCTCTTTGTGTGTGCGCCGCGCTATGCACCCCAAGTGTCAGAAGGCCAGAGGTGTGTGTGTGTGTGTGGTGTGTGTGTGTGTGTGTGTGTGTGTGTGTGTGTGTTTGTTTGTGGTGGGTGCTACAATAGCCGCGTGGTGGAGGGACCCCGGGCGCGGCGCAGCGCGCAGAAAGACGTTGCAGTTGCCAATAATAATCGCACGAGGGCGCTCGCTGGCCTCACTCTGTTTTCTTGAGAATTCCCTTTGCCCTTTTGTCGGGCTGGCCCCCGTGCTGTGTCACCAGGGGTGGAAAGGGTGAGGGCAAGAGGCACTTTGCGCCCACCACCACCCTACTGACTGGCCTGCAAAGTAGAAACCAGGCGACTCTCTGCCACTGTAGGCAAAATGCTACACTATGTCTTACGAAGAAATTTCACATATTACGCAGAAGCAAGCATAATACAAACATAGTTTCCCTTTGTATTACGAGGGACTTCTTTGTATCTTACCATTAAATCTCGAAAACATACGTATGCACTGGTAAAATAAAGGCATAAAACTACGCCCTGAAGGGCATTTACAGTATTTCACGCCTTTCAAGGGCGTGAATCGTTTAATGCTCTTGGGAAGGGCGTGAATGGTATAGGAAGTTCAGACAAAATTTGAATGCCTTTAATTCCCAAGGGCATCAAACGATTCTTGCCCTTACGGCGTAAATCGTTTAAAGGGCATAGTTTAAGTGCCTTTATTTTGCCAGTGTCATGAAGAAATGTTGCTTCGTATTATGCTTGCGCCAAATATCCATTGTAAAATAGCTTAAATTTCATTATAAGAGCGTACACGTTTTCCCTGCCAGCAGGCGTAAAGTGCTAACTTTTGCCTTTCCCAGGACAATAATTTTGGATCCGCCCGTTACTGTCGACGTCTGCCCATCCCCTTCCCCCGGGGTAACCACTCCTAGGACCCGAATAATTCATCGTTGCCCTCTCTGCGCGTGAGTGCGGCAGCGGTCATGAAAAATTCGTAGGGAAATTTCCGCGCCCGCGCCCGTGGCGGCGGCGGGTATAAAGGCGGCCGAACGCGGTATGGCGTTCCGCGGCCGAAGTGCATAGCATTCAGACGCAGCTATTTACGCGCACAGTCGGCCGGAAGACCGGCGCAGGCGGACTAAACTCAAGACGCGTTTTAAGCTCTTGAGTCGCTACATGGGACTTGAACATACATGTGACCTCACCAATGGATTCCTCGTTCGGAGAGCAATCCATTGGTGGGGTCACATGTTGGGTTCGAGTCCCATTTAGCGACTCCGGAGCTCAAAACCCGTCTAGGATTTTGACCGCCTGCACACTAAATGTGTTTGTACGAATTTTGTACGAGACATCACAGTTTTTTGTGCAGATGAAATTTTCGTACAATTTTGTACGAGATTTAGTACAAAAACGAGGGAATTTGTGCAGATTTTCGCACAAAAATTGTTCGAAAAGTTCATTTGCACAAAAAACTGTGATGTCTCGTTCAAAATTGTACATAAAATTTAGTGTGTGAGACAGTCTTCTGGCCCACTGTGGCGCTCCTTCGAGGGCTGCTGCTATTTGGGAAAAGACGTCCCCACGCCTTTTTGGAGCGTCAAAGCCACTAACTCATCGAAGTTGGCGCTGACTGCGTCTCGGGCGGAGATTGAATGCCGCACCCTCGCATGTCTGTCTGCCCGTCTGGCACGTCTTCCATGGCTGTCTCTCCGTGCCAGTTCCACTCTGAAGATCCTGCTACACGCTTAATGTCATGAACAATTTTGTACGAGACATCACAGTTTTTTGTGCAGATGAACGTTTCGTACACACGCTCAAAATCCTACGAAGTATTTTGAGCATACATTATACAAACTAATTTACTTTGTTATACGAAGAAATAGTTCGTAAATTACGAAGTATTATCTTTGTAAGCTTATGTAGGCTCAAAATAATTTGTTATGACAAGCTGCTTTTCTTTGTAAAGCCTAAAATAGTTTGTAAGGTTTCCTCAGTGCAATTTTTGTACGAAAATTTGTACAAATTTCCCAATTTTTGTACAAAATCTCGTTAAAAAAAATTGTACGGAAAGTTCATCTGCACAAAAAACTGTGATGTCTCGTATAAAATTTGTACAAAAACATGAAGTGTGCAGCACGAAGTCAGTTGAAAGGGAGGAGGCGAGAAGGGAGTGCCGCGCGTAGTGCCATCTGTCGTCCTGGACGCGGCATGTCTGAGCCTGTGTGGGTGACCGTTGCGTTTTAATGGATAAATGGAGCGTGTGCGTGATGGTGAATGCCTTGCTGTTGCCGCCAGCTTCTCGGCATCGCACACGGCGATCGTGACGCGAGGGAATAAATGGCCCCATCAGCTCAGCTCTCCTTGCGAGGCCTCGCGGCGTGCGGAGCGAGCGGAGCGTCGCGATTAGACGTAATAACGCATTTGCATTAAACGAACCCAAGAACGTGCCCATCGCACAGTGGGCCAGAGGACCGAAGTCGGCCAAAACTCTGTAGACGCGTTTTGAGCTCCAGAGTCGCTGAACAGGACTCGAAACGAACGTGTGACCCCACCAATGGATTCCTCGTTCGGAGAGCTATCCATTTGCGGGGTCACAGGTTCGGTTCGAGTCCCATCAAAGCCCGCGTCCCGGCGTTTAACCGCCTCCACCGGTCTTCCAGCCCACTGTGCCACGTACCTCCGACCTGGTGCTACCTACTCCCCTCTCTTCAGTCTTCACATCGCGCGTGGGCGGGTCTGGAGTGGCGTGGCCTGGAGTATGAGTGACACGGAGCACGGCCGCGGAGTGGTAGCGCTGCGCCAGGTGCGAGGGCGTGCGGTATTTGTGGAGTTGCATGGCGTGTGGTGGCGTGGAGTGCGGCCAAGGAGTGGTCGAGCTGCCTGCACCAGGTGCGCACAGTGGGCCAGAAGCACAGGCGCAGACGGCCAAAACTCTCGGCGCGTTTTGAGCTCGAACGTGTGACCCCACAAATGGATTCCTCGTTCGAAGAGCAAACCATAGCGGCGGCTCGGGCCCGGGATCTCTAAAGCCGTCTGCAGTTTCGACCGCCTCCGGCCCACTGTGGCGTGGTCTGGCCACCGGAAAAATTGTAGGAAAATGAAATCTGTTCCTTTGAAAAATGCATGATTCTATCTTCCGCCTGACGGGTTTGCATAATAACGAAGCTGGACGCTTGCCGGCGCCGGAGCGGCGGGTGGGTATCTCCTTGGTCCCAGGGCCCTTACCACCACAGCGGTTGCTTCCACCGCCTCCACGGCGCCTCCGCCACCTCCAGGACATCTTACTCGACCTCCAGGACATCTTACTCCACCTCCACGGCGGCCTCCTCCACCTTTACGGCGGCTACCTGCACCTCCAGGACATCTTACTCCACCTCCACGGCGGCCTCCTCCACCTTTACGGCGGCTACCTGCACCTCCAGGACATCTTACTCCACCTCCACGGCGGCCTCCTCCACCTTTACGGCGGCTACCTGCACCTCCAGGACATCTTACTCCACCTCCACGGCGGCCTCCTCCACCTTTACGGCGGCCTCCTCCACCTCCAGGACATCTTACTCCACCTCCACAGCAACCAATGTCACCTCCGCGGCGGCCTCCCTCACCAGCACCGCGCGCTGCGCCGAGTATATGCGTGTAACTAACACCTACACCTGCGGCCGCCTGTATCACACTGCGGCACAGCGTGAGGCGGGGTCGCGACCCCCTTTCACGCCTCGCTGCGGCCCGCCCTCTGCCACCGCGCAGCGCCGCGCACTGACCTCCTGGCTCCGTCTTTCCACTTCCGATACCGTTTCCTGGCCCTGCTCCAGCTCAGACGGAGCCTGGCACCGGCACCACGGTTCCCGCCAAGTTACCTTCTACAATTTTTGTACGTACTTTCACACAATTTTCCGCATACGTGCTTTTTGTACAAATTTGAACGAAATTTCGCACGAATTTGTGTGATTCTCCGTTTAAAATTGTACGAAAAAGTTCGCATGTTGAAAATGTGTGATAGACCACGGACAAAATTGTACCAATACATTTAGTGTGGGCGCACAGTCGGCCAGAAGACCGGTGGAGGTGGGTTTTGAGGTCCGGAGTCGCTAAATGGGACTCGAACCGAACGTGTGACCCCACCAATGGACAGCTCTCCGGACGAGGCATCCATTGGTGGGGTCACACGTTCGGTTCGAGTCCTGTGTAGCGACTGTGGAGCTCAAAATGCGTCTAGAGTTATGGCCGCCTGCGCCGGTCTTCTGGCCCACTGTGGGTGGGGCGGTCCCCCATCCCCCTCCGTAGATCCCGCCGCAGCCGACCCGCGCGACATCTGACTAGAGATAAGGCTACGTACCTGTCCGCCTCCTCGTCCCTCACGGGCGTTTCTGGTCGCTCTGTCGCTGTCGCACTCACAGGGCTCTGCGTTAGGGTGTGAGAGAGACAGAGAGCGACGAATCGCTCAAAAGGCCCGTCACTCGCGAACCCTTTTCTTTTTCCCTGTCGGACTTCTGAGTGCCCCCCTCCCCCTTATTCCTCTCTCAGCCTTGCCCCCTTCCAACCACTCTCCTTCTCTGCCCCGTTGCAACCCCCGTCACCCCTCCCTCCCCTCCCTCCCCCGAATCCCCTACCTCCCACGCAAACCCCCTGCTTCCCTTCCCCCTCCCCCCTCTTTGCAGGAACGGAGTGGTCAGTCCCCATGATTTGTCTTCTGTCGCGTTTTGAAACGTTTCAGAATGGAGGGGGGGGGGGGCTTACAACCCGACACCAAAGACAAAAATTGCGGGAATGGCTGGCAGCAGCAGCAGGGGGTCGGACCAATTATCTTTCCAGCAGGGGGTTGGGGGTCGATTCCTTGCGAGGGGAGGGGGGCGCACTCTCAGACTCGTTCACTGAGTTTTGGTTTTTATAACGTATCGACGTTTGTGCACATTAATACGCTTTCTGGCTATGGGAAGGCCCTCGGGCTTGATGCTGAGGTGGCTTTTTTTGCAGGTGCAAATGCATGTTGGCCTATAAAGCTGCACCCATGGAGCTTGGCTTATGGGGCTTGGCCTATGAAGCGTGGCCTATAGAGCTGAATATAGTAAAAATAAAAGGGGGAAGATACCTCTAGTAACCTAAAGGTATCAGGGGGGTGGGGCGAAAAATTCGACTGTTCAAAATCCCAAACAGGGTGCTTCGCTTCGCTCAGCAATCAACTTTTTTATTTGTAACAGTAACATTATTATCAATTTTGTCTTGACATTTCTGTTAAGCTTCTTAACGAAATCCTACATTAATGTGCACAAACGTCAATGATTATTAGTAAAATGTGTATGGAAGGATGAGAGTGTAGAGAGAGAGAGAGAGAGAGAGAGAGAGAGAGAGAGAGAGAGAGAGAGAGAGAGAGAGAGAGAGAGAGAGAGAGATGTCAGGAAAAGGAAAAGATAAGAAAAGGTCCGGTAATGCGGCGGGATTGTGCTCGGGACGCATGACTGCAGTCCAGATGAAGGCGTTGCCCTGACATTGTCTTGGAGCTGCGTTGCCCAGAGTTTTGACGCTCTGTCTTTGTCGCTCCCCTGCGGAATGCCCTGCGAGTGCGAGAGAGACAGGGCGACGACGAAGTCACGCGGTTCGGAGGCAGCCTGCTGTCGCGGCCTGCTTGCGCGGATATCGCCAACGCTCGCACGCGGGAACGCGCTGCTCGAAAAAATGTGGATAGTACACTAAAAGTACGACAAGGATTGTAGAAAAAAGTACAACGATGATTGTGGAAAGTACAAACAGAATTGTTAAAACTACAACGTAACCTGGACTGGTGCCGTTTCGGCACTGGGCCCCATTGTACTTTGTACTATAATCGTTGTACTTTGTACAAAAAATTGTTGTACTTTGAAAGTACAACCAAAACACTAAAAAATTTGCCAAAATTTGCCGTACTTTTGTTGTGGTCTTTTCTTGCAGTGCGCTCGGACAAAACAATGAAGAGAGAACAAAGATTTCTTACTAGAATTCTATAAGTTCCAAGTTGAAATCATCTGTTTTCCAAAAGCTAAACACTTTTTGCGAAACACGGCGCGTTTAGTTAGATAAGATAAAAATTCATACGTGCATGGCGATAAAAGCGGAACAGTATGGATAATATTTTGACTGTCATTTTAAGGTTGTGGTTGGTCCTGACCGTGTAAACAGGCGATTGCCATTGAGGGCGTGACCACCACACTGCTGCGGTTACTCGACCGCACACGAATGGGTCAATTAACACAGCCGAAACACTGCGTGGACTTCGGGTTCCAGTTAACATTCTCTTTGTGACAGCAGCGTTATGCCCGCACGCTTGCCTCAGAGACAAAAACTCTCGTGCGGATTGTGAGGCCATTCGGCCCATTCGGGTGGGCGAGGGGGTATAATGAATTCTGTTGGGATATCTGATAAAGGAAAGTCTAACGAATACCTAGCGCGACCGGGTGCACTCTCAGACTCGTACTGAGTTTTTCTTTAATAACGTATTAACGTTTGTGCACTTTAATGAGCTTATTTACATTTTATCGCATTTTATTTGTTTCAGTAACTTTATTATCCGAGGGGGGAACAACCTACCACATTCGTTGTACAAAATTTGAACACATTCCCACATTCTGGAGGCAAAAACGCCTGTAAGTAGGCAACATGTGTGACAAATACAGCAGAAATCTTGCACATTCTAACACATTCCCAAATTCATTGTACACAAAATCTTACAGCGAGTCACCTTTCGTTATTATCCGAAGAGCTATGAATGTGCACAAACGTCAATGAATATTAATAAAATGTTTACTGAAGGATGAGAGCGTGCCTCTTTAAGTTATTCTTTTTAAGCTCATGGCTTGCTACAGCTATTCTTTTATGATTTTATTTATTTTATTCTTTTTCCTTTTTTTAATTGTTTTGTTCCAGCGTACCTTTTGCTTGCGTTGACGCTGTCACGGTCACGTGTCAAGCTTTCTTATTGCTCCCCTCCCCGCTGATAGTGTCAAGGGAGGGAATAGCATGGGCGTCTCCAGGCTGATTCCGAGAGTCGCCGATGTCGTCTCTGTCTCTCTCTCTCTCTCTCTCTCTCTCTCTCTCTCTCTCTCTCTCTCTCTCTCTCTCTCCCTCTCTCTCTCTCTCTCTCACTCTCCCTCTCTCTCTCCCTCTCTCTCTCCCTCTCTCTCTCTCCCTCTCTCTCTCCCTCTCTCTCTCTCCCCCTCTCCCCGTCACATCCCTTACGGGACGCCTCACAATTTGGAGAGAGACAGAGGGACGAAAACAAATCTCGCAAAATCCGTCTGCTGCACTGTTGGTCGTCTCTGCGGCAGCCGCGGTAGTCGCGTCGCTCGGCGAGATTCACCCCCTTCTCGCCCTCCTCCAAATTGAACGCCGAAAACGTCAAGGTCACTGTGCGTTAGACGTGCCCCTCCCCCCCTATCTGCCTCCCCCCGTTCCCCCTCGCCCACCCCTTTCCCCTCCCGGCCCCCTTTCCCCATCCCCCTCCTCCCTCTCACCTGCTCCAAACTGGTTTAGGATCGATTGTTAGCGCGCGGCGTCCTGCTGCCAGAGATTATTCGGTGGCAAATTGAAGGCACGCAATGCAAAATCCCGGCGGGGTGCACGGTGGGCCAGAAGACCAGTGAAAGGCGGTCCAAAAATCCTGGACGGGCTTGTGGACGGGCTTCGAGCTCCAGAGTCGTACAATGAGACTCGAACCGACCGTGCGACCCAGCCAATAGATTGCTCTCAAAATGAGGAACCCATTGGTAGGGTTACACGTTCGAGTCCTGTTTAGCGACACAAGAGCTCAAAACGCGTCTAGAGTTGTGGGCGCCTGTGCCGGTCTTCTGGCCCACTGCCTTGGCTGAGCCCCATTCCATCTCGGTACATCTACGCGCGCGCCCCCCAGAGTCAGCGAGTATCCAATCTCATCCTGTAATTGAGAACAGGCCAGTAAACATTCCGCAAAATCGCGCCGGAATAAAAAAAAAATAAAAATAAGAGCTCTTTTTTTTTTTTTTATTCCGCTAGCGATCTTGTACGCTAATATCATGATGACGAACGTAATCTTTTTAAGCTTTTCGCAAACTTGTTTGCCGATTCCGTTAATTTCCTCCTGTCAGAGTGATTGTTCCGCCTCGGATGCTGTGTGTACCTTGCCAATCTTTATTGAGAAGTAGGTTAAGGGAGGGGGCGGGCGAAGATGACGAGGAGAGAGAGAGAGAGAGAGAGAGAGAGAGAGAGAGAGAGAGAGAGAGAGAGAGAGAGAGAGAGAGAGAGAGAGATATGAGTGTGTCTGTGAGAGAGAGAGACTAGAGGGATATTATTTGCTAATTTGCCCGATCACGGCAAAGCCGATTCGCTCGCCATGAAATTGGCAAGTGACAAGCCCCCTGATATTCCTAATGTGATAAGTTTCATACAATTTGCAGCGATAAAAAGTCTTATGTGATTCCTTCAAATTATCTCATCTGTGGCAGCAATAAAAAAAAATATCGCATTAAAAATGCAACAAGTCTCTTAGGTTTGGCCGGTCTGGGCCCAGATTATCACAGTTTTGGTGTGATAAAATGATTACTACGCTACTTAAGTGATAAATATGCTAATGCTAGACAATAATTATCGCACTTATAATGCAATAACTTTTTTTATGGCGCTACTAGCTAATTGGCTAATGCAATAAAAATCTTCTTGCTTTTTAAATGAGTTCATTTTGACACTCAGAAAACCAGTGCCGATGTAAATGCCAAAATTGGACAAGCCTGGCCCTGAAACACTCCCCAGCTTGCCGAAATTTGGCATTGCAGGCGGCTGAAGCGCCAAATGTTGGGAAGCTTAAAAAGGTTTCCGGTCAAGGCTTGCCAATTTTACTACTTTCAAAACGGCTTTGCCAATTTTGTGGCAAGCAAACTTTGCTAGTACTGGATTTGCAGTGTTGGAACGGCCTTGGGAACGGCCTGGTCCGCTAGCAGTGCAGGCGGTGGGGCGTAAGACGGGTGCAGGCCTCACGGTCATGCAAGGCGCAGATGGCACGATCATGATGGTTCGATGCAGCACTGCTCACAGTGGGCCAGAAGATCGGTGCAAGCGGCCAAAACTCGAGACCGATTTTGACCTCCAAAGTCGCCATACGGGACTCTAACCAAACGTGTGGCCCCACCAATGGATTACTTTCCGAACGAGCGATCCAGTGGTGGGGTAAAGCGTTTGGTCTGCGTCCCGTTTAGCGACCGTGAGGCGCCGTGAGGCTCAAAACGCGTCAAGGGTTTTGGCCGCCAGCGCGGGTCTTCTGGCCCTTTGCGCTGCGGGGGCGCTGGCGTATCGCTACCGAGTTTGCATTATAGACCCTGAGCACGCCAAGTCTGTCAAGTCGGCAGTGGCGGATCCAGAGGAGGCTCACGAGAGGGGTAAAGTGGCACTCTTTGCCTATACTTTCATTGACGAAGCATGGTTTTTTGCCTGCCTTTCAGGCGTCTATCCAGGGACTCAGAGGCTCCAACTGTCCTCCTCCATCCCCACCCCACCCCTTGATCCGCGCCCACAAGTTGGCCAAGCACAGTGGGCTAGACGACCGGTGGAGGGGGTCAAAATCCCGGCCGGGTTTTAAGCTTCCGAGTCGCTATAGAGGACTCGAACCGAACGTGTGACCCCACCAATGGATTGCTCTCGGAACGAAGAGTCCATTGGTGGGGTCACACGTTCAGTTCGAGTCGTGTTTAACGACTCTTGAGCTTAAAACGCGTCCAGAGTTTAGGCCGCCTGCGCCGGTCTTCTGGCCCACTGTGCCAAGTCCTGGGGCTGGGCATGGGCAGCTCGGACTTTTCTAATTCTAAAGACAGCTTGCAGGCTCGCCGTGTTGTCCCTGCAAAGGAAAGTGGCTTTTCTCTCTCTCTCTCTCTCTCTCTCTCTCTCTCTCTCTCTCTCTCTCTCTCTCTCTCTCTCTCTCTCTCTCTCTCTCTCTCTCTCTCTCTCTTTTTCCGTTGGAATCTGCAGAAAGCGGCCGTCATGTTTTTCTTGGGACAGCAGCGCGGCGCTGGAGACACAGGGGCGAGCGGTGCGCTCCACATTTTTCAGTTAGTTGCAGTGCTGTTAGTCGAGTAAACGTTTTCCTGGGCTGAAATAATGGCGTGACGGTAAATTAAAAACTATAGACCTGACAGCTTCCGTTCCTCCCCTCCCCTCTTTCCCCCTGCCCGCCTAGCTAACATTATTTGAGCTTAGAGATAGGAGATGCATGCACAAGCAACGAAGATTTAAAATTTAATTTTGCATTTTAGTTTATCCTGAGTCATTCCATATATTGCTTCTGTATCTCTAATCGTACGCAATAAAACTCCAAAATCCGGAAACATATGTTGGTCGCCCACATATTACGTTATATCACGTTTCGGGAGAATCTTACCTTCCTTGCATCCAGCAAAGGACCAAAATAAAAACGTCCTCCTCCCCCCCCCCTACCTCCCTCCCTTCCTCCTAGGTGATTACGTAGTATGTGGACGACCCCCAAAGTTAGCGCACCCTGTGCAGCTGAGCTGACAGCTGCATGCAGCGTGTTGCCTACTTTGGGGTCTGCCGGCGCCAGTGGGCCGCACCACTGGTCTTCGTCGCAAGCTGGAACAAATAGGAGCGCTCACCTCACCAAAGCCACCCCACAGTGGGCCAGAAGACCGGTGCAGGCGGCCAATACTCCAGCCGCGCGTGTGGCCCCACTCAAAGATTCCTCGTTCCGAGAGCAGTTCATTGGAGGGGTCAGACGTTCGGTTCGAGTCCCATTTAGCTCAAAACCCGCGCCAAAAAACCGTCCGGGATTTGGACCGCCTGACCGCCTCTACCGGTCTTCTGGCCCACTGTGTGCCCCTGTCTTTTACCAAATTGTTTTTATTGATTGCCTTTGTTCTTTCTTGTCTCTGTTCCGTCCTTTTCTGCGCGTCATGCCTCCAGCCCGCTTGTGCCCCCGCCTCCGTGGACAGGTGCCTCACAAGCACTCGCTACAACGCTGCAGCCGAGACTCCAAAGAATCCTGATTCTGAAACCACCCCTCCATGAATGACAATGGCGGCATCTCCTGCCAGCCCGCGTCCCCCGTCCCTCTTCCTGCACCCCGGTCGCGGCTGTCTCCGAATAACGCCGCTCTCTCCGTCGCTCTGTCTCTCTCGCACTCGTTGGCTCGCTCCGCAGGGGTGCGAGAGAGACAGGGCGACCAAAGCACTGCTCGGGATCAGCCTGTGACTTTGGTGGTGATTGGAGAAGGGCGGCGCACAGTGGGCCAGAAGACCGGCGGAGGTGGTGAAATCTCTAGACGTGTTTTGAACTCCTGAGTCGCTAAACAGGATTCGAACCGAACGTGTGATCCCCACCAATGGATTTCTCGTTCGGAGAGCAATCCATTGGTGGGGTCACACGTTTGGCTGGAGTCCTATTTAGCGACTCTGCTAGAGCTCAAATCACGTCCGGGATTTTGGCAACCTCCAGCGGTCTTTTGGCCCACTGTGCGGCGCAGTACCTTTGGTGGTAGGTGTGTGTGTGTGTGTGTGTGTGAGAGAGGGAGAGAGAGAGAGAGAGAGAGAGAGAGAGAGAGAGAGAGAGAGAGAGAGAGAGAGAGAGAGGGAGAGAGAGGGAGAGAGAGAGAGGGAGAGAGAAGGAGAGAGAGAGAGAGAGAGAGAGAGAGAGAGAGAGAGAGAGAGAGAGAGAGAGAGAGAGAGAGAGAGAGAGAGAGCAGACTGTCGGCCATAAGTGTGGTGTCCAGTGTCGCCGCGGTTTGCAGTACGGCCCGTTGGGCCGCCTGTGGGGCGCGGTTGGGTGAACTTGGAGGGCTGGCTCGGCTTGCTCCCGCCCTTCCCCCCCCCTCCCTTTCCCCGCCCTTCCCCCCTTTGCCCTGTCGCCCCCTCCCCCTTCTCTCGGACGCGGTGAAGGTCGCGTGGATGGGTGGCTGGGGGTGGCTGGGAGTGGGGCCCACGGCCTGGGTGTGGTCAGGGCAGCGGCATGCGTAGTAGTACGGCCCCATCACTGACAATAAAAGAGTCATGATGAGGACTAAAATTTTTGGTGATGATACTATGTAGCCATATAGGTAGCTGATACACCCTTCCTCACCCAAATTCGGGTCATAGAGTGTTCCTCGCCCAAAATTGGGTAATTGATCAAGACCCTTTCATTTTCAGTGATCGTAAACGGCACTTTGTGGGTCCTGCTGCGTAGCCAGGCAGGCTGACAAAGAGCCCCCTGATGGGACAAAATGAAATACTTCAAAAGAAGCTATCGAGCGGTGAGCTTCGACTTGATAGGTATAGTAAACGTCGAGAGAGTAAGGCACGGAGATTCAATCTGGAGTCAGTAGCTCCATAAGGCTGGTCGAAATGAAGTCAAAATTAAGTGGCACCTCGTCATTTTGACTGATGGGAATAGGGTGGGTGGGTGAGTTGTCGTGTGAAGGCAGCCCCCTTCCCCCCTCCCCCCCCAAGTCACCCCCCCCCCTTTTGCCCCCTCCTTCGGCTGCCTGAAGGGAGGCAATTAGCAGTACAATGCGCCTGTAACTAGACAGACACGACGTGCGACTATAACCCGTCCTACAGGTTGCAGTCTTTGGGTCCTCTGGCTTAAATTTGGTGTTGTATGGAACCGAATCAGGCGTCAAGAGTGTCCGACTTTTGACTTGTTTTGAGATCACGTCGACTCTGAGGCAGGGCTTGATAACATAACGTTTTTTTGCGATTTTTGGCATATTATCTCTCCAACGGCTAGAGATAAAAAAAGTTATGCATAGTATATTTGTAATTCCCAATTCAATTTTAAAGTTTAGTTACCCTGTGCATAACTTTTTAATCTCTAACCGTTTGCGAGATATGGGAACCTAAAATCTCAATAAATGTTAAGTTATTACGCCCTGCTTTGAGGTCAAAAACCTTACCAAAGAGTAAAAACCGTTGAAAAGTGTGGCGAACGAAGCGTTGGTAGGGAAGTGCAGGCGGCGCACGGTGGACCAGAAGACCGGCGCAGGCGGCCAAAATTCTCGACGCGTTTTGAGCTCCAGAGTCGAACCAAACGTGTGACCCCACCCACGGATTGCTCTCCGAACGAGGAATCCATTGGTGGAGTCACACGTTCGGTTCGAGTCCCATTGTAGCGGCTCCAGAGCTCAAACCGCCCGTCTAGAGTTTCGGCCGCCGCTGCGCCGCCGGTCCTCTGGCCCACTGCGCGACGGAGCCGAGGGATGCGTAAATTAGAAGGTCCTCGGCCGAGTCGCGTCCTGATTGGGGCAATTTGCCTGGAGCCGGCATGGAGATGAAGTGGGTTGTTTTGCCGCCGCCGGCACTCTGCGAGGCGACACTCCTTCAATAAATCACTCTGCGTTTTCACTGTGAAAATTTGCTGTCACTTTATGACAAAGTCGTGGATGATATTTTTCATCACTATCAAATGATGACAATGTCATCACAAATTGAAGACATTTTCATCAAGGCTCCTATACTTATTGCATGGGCGTGACAACAATGTCATCAATTGTTTTGATGACATTTTTGTAAGGAAAATTAGCCTTGAAATTGTCATAAAGTGGCGACTCAAATTTTTCACAGTGTTGGTGTAAGCTTGCGCATGACTATACATGGGGAATTGAATACCGTGCAATTATTTTTAATGTCACACAATTTAGCCTTTTTTCATTTTGTATAAAGCGTTTATCAATGAACATTATAATACACCAAATTGTGCCAACTTTGGTTTTAAAGCTCCTAGTACAATTGTAAGCACACCCAGCCAAAAGAGTCAATTCTCGAACCAAGATACTCTACACGTTCCGAGTAAACTCACTGTGTAATTGCAAGCGACTTTCCTTGGTTCGCGAAATTACTTCTAAGGGTGTACGCTGATCGCAAGGCCTTTGGCCGACCAGTACACACTCCGGGAATTCATTCCTCCTCGCCTTCCCTGCCAGTGGGTCCCACAAACTGATTTTCTTTGAATTTTTATATATTTTTTTTTGTTCGCGGAAGGGGATGATTCTAATGAGGTCGTCGGGAGCCTTCTTTTCATCGCGACAAGAGTGCCATTTCAGTTGTATCCCGAAATAGCGGAGCACACCGTCCGCGCGGCGCGGTAACAACTTTGCAGACGACGGCGATGGTCGGCTTCTCCGGCTCTCCTCCATCCATCCAACCATCCATCCAACCCCGCCGGGCGTCACAACTGCAGCAGTCCGAGCTCCGCCAGTGCCGTGCCAGTGGGCGGGCGGCTCACAGACTTCCAAACTTGCAGATCTCACGGCGGCCATGCAGCGCACGCAGCACAGCGAGCGAAGCACAGCGAAGCACAGCGAAGCACAGCGAAAACAAATTGCGGTCCGCGCTGCCGGGCGCTCGTTATGCACGTCAGCGAAGACTGCCTTTAAGATTCACAGTGGGCCAGAAGACCGGCGCTAAGCTCTCAAAACTCTAGACGCGTTTTGAGCTCCGCAGAGTCGCTGAATGGGCCTCGAACCGAGGGAGTGACCCCACCCAGGGATTGGTCTCCGAATGAGGACTCCATTGGTGGGTTCGAGTCCCCTGTTCAGCGACTCTGGAGCTCAACGCGTCTGGAGTCTTGGCCGCCTGCGCCTGTCTTCTGGCCCACTGTGCGACGGCCCCCAATCCGGCCATCCAGCCAGCGGCCCGGATTTTCATTCGCCGCGGCAGTGACGCTGCATTCGGCGCAATTGGCCCGCCAGCACACTGAGTGCGAACCAGAGCTTTCGTCGCTCTATCTCTCTCGCACCCCTACGCAGCGCCCAGTGGGTGCGAGAGAGATTGACAGCGAATCGGTCAGCACCCAGCCGGCGCCTTATTGCGTATCAGACGGCGCCGCGGTACCCCCCCCCCCCCCTCTCTCTCTCTCTCTCTCTCTCTCTCTCTCTCTCTCTCTCTCTCTCTCTCTCTCTCTCTCTCTCTCTCTCTCTCTCTCTCGCACTCTCTCTCTCGCACTCTCTCTCTCGCACTCTCTCTCTCTCACTCTCTCTCTCTCACTCGCACTGGCACTCGCACTCTCTCTCCCTCTCTCCCTCTCTCTTTCTCTCTCTCTCTCTCTCTCTCTCTCTCTCTCTCTCTCTCTCTCTCTCTCTCTCTCGACGCGGGTCGCAGTATTGAAAGCCCTTCCCCGGACCTTCGCGTACAAAGTCATCATTGCGAAGGCGAGCGTGGACTTTTCCAGGAAGAGGTTTAGGGTATGACGATTCGCAGGGTGGCGTTCTCCTGAGGTTCAATTTGCGCTGTAGACGAAAGCAATGGCGCAGCCGAGAGGGGGGGATCACTAATGTACAGAGTGTTTTTTTTTTATTTTTGACTATGCTTATTAAACTTTTTGATTTTATTTAATTGATTTTCTTCACCTCTTCTGAGTACCATTGCCTAACTTACAGGAGTTTTTGAAGTCTGCTGAAGTGCGATACACGAAAGGATGTGAGCTTTGAGATTTGACGCACTATAAAACCAAATAATTGGTCATAAAGAAGAAATGACATAAAAAGACACTGTAAACCAAAGACACAGAAACACTTATGAAGCAAAATCCTTCGTAATACGAAGCATTTCTTCGTGACACGAAGCAATTCTACAATTCCTTCAATTTATTCGTAGTTACGAAGCAGATTCTTCGTAGATTTTTTAGAGTGGAGTGGAATGAGGTGGCAGACTGCAGACCATAGCCCGAATGCGATAAGCTGCTTTCGTCGTACTTTTAACCGCATAGCCTACTTACCGGGCGAAGTTAGGGCAGATTGGATAACCGTTCGGGCGCAGAAAAGGGGGTTGGGTTCTAGCCCACCGAACCCTATCTCGTCTTTACTACACTCCTGGAGACTACTGATAGTGGAAAGGGAGGATAGAAGGAGAGGGAGAAGCAAGAGGTGGCAGAAGCTGGCATGCGATTCACTTCCCCCCGGGACCCGGGTCCTGCCCGGCTGAATCCGCCGACGCCTTTCGCTACTCTCTCATCTTGCCTCAGACTCCATATATATATATATATAAGTATATATATTCGCCCGCGCTCGGCCGGCAGAGGGGTGCTGGGGCGCACGGTGGGCCAGAAGACGGTCAAAATCCCGGACGGGGTTTGAGCTCCAGAGTCGTTAAATGGGACACGAAAAAAAAAAAAGTTCGGTCGGTGCAGTCAGGATTCGGTCAAAGGGATCGACCTGGTCGATAGGCTATGCCCCAGACGAACTTTCGATTGTTACGATCGACCCTCGATCACCACCACCGATGCGTCATCACTACGATCAGAATGGTTGGTTACCGCAATCAGAAAAATAGTCGCCACGGCCGGATTTGACCAATACCAACCCATATCCGATCGTAACGAGCAACTCCTCTTTTCCGTGGACTCGAACCGAACGGGTGACCCCGCCAATGGATTGCTCTCCGAACGAGGAATCCTTTGGTGTGGTCACACGTTTCGTTCGAGTCCCACTTAGCGATTTCGGTGCTCAAAACTAGTGTTCTAAAGGGTAGGAATATTCCCGGGAATTTAGGGAATTCCCGGGAACGTTCCCGGGCACAATCAGACCCCAAAACAAGGAAATTTCCGGGAATTTTATAAAAATTGCTAAAATTGACAATTTTTTTCAGGAAAAAGTTAAAAAAGCAACATAGCAAGTAATATTTATGAAACACTTCAAATTTTTTTTCCATTTTTCTTAAAGAGGAAGACAAAACAAAACGTAGAGTGTAAGAGACAATGTTAAAAATTCCAACGTTTATCAAATGTCAAGAGTTTTTCATGTAGCAATGTTCCCGGTCAAGTGGAAATATTCCCGGGAATTCCCGGGAAGTCTCGGGAATATTCCCCCAAATGATTGTTCCCGGGAATTTTCGAACACTACTCAAAACTCGTTGAGAGTTTCGGCGGCCTGCGCCCGTCCTGTGTGGCAGGTCGCATTTGACAAAGAGGAGAGAGAAAGGGGGGGGGGGCTGGAGAGAGATGGGGGCGCAGGGGCGGCCCCAGCGGGCATCACGTACGGGAAAAAAGGGGGGGAGGCAGGGTAGCTGCGGGGGTTGGTCCAATATAGCTGAGGGTGTATTTAGAGGCTGCGATATTCCCCCCGCCGTTCGCTTCAGCGTCCATTTCGGCTTTGAGAGCGACACGTCGTGCGGATGAAAGGGGGTAGGGTGCACTGGCGTGCCCGGGGGGGGGGGGGCGAGAGGGTGGTCTCCTACCCTTCCCCCAAACAAGTATAAATTTTGGTGCAATTTTCAGACAACCCGTATGCAATAGTACGTCATACGTCATGCTACTAGCACACACTCACACTCCTCGAAAGTTAGGCAATATATTTTACTCCGAACGTGGCCTTTCGCCCTCCGCGAGACTTCGAGCTGTGCACGCCACAGTGGGGGTGAGGGGAAAGGGTGATGCGAGAGGAGAGGGTGGTGTTGGGGGAAGGAGTAAGACGTGGGGTGGTATGGGGGGGGCTGTTTGCAAAACGCCGCCGGTGTGCGCCGCCCCCCCCCTCCCCCCCCCCCCGGCCCTCCTATAAATGACCGTGCGATGAGAGGGGCGTTACACGAGCATGTCTGTGTGACGGCGTGCGTACGTGTGTTTGTGGGTGTTGGTGTAGGTGTGTGCACACGTGTTGTATAGGTGTGGGGGGGAAGGGAGGTGGGGGCACATGTTTATTTCTTCTTTCGTGTGAGTGTGTGTATGTGTGTGTCTCCCCCGATAATGTCATGTGCGCGCGGGCGGTAAAAAGACAAGGGGTGAGTGCCGCTGCGTGTGTTACACTGTTAAAATTTCTATACTTTTGTACGGAAAATGTACGGAAGAATATAGTACGAAAGTACGGACGAAAGTACGGAACGTCCGTACCTGCTCCATATAAGCTCATGTAAACGGGTGCGGAAAAAGGTATAGAAAGTTCCGTACTTGGCAAGTACGGACAGTCCAGGCAAATTGTTGATCGGACATGTTCCGTACTTTTTCCGTACTTTTTTCTTCCAGTGTGGAGCGCTTTCGAGACTGTAGAGCGACGCGTGTTGGTGCGTTTCATTGTGCGTGCGTGTTGGCAGGCACGCTAATGTTCACCTAATCTAGTGTCTCCTCCTTGTCCCTTGACACGCCAAGGAGGTCAAGGTCACCGCCACTCTGGATATCCACCCACGTGCCCGCGGGGTGCAAGGTGGAGCGGGGGCGGTGGAGGGGGGGAGGGGGAGATTTATAGTGCGTGATAACGTTTCTGTGCAGAGACGTGGCTGGGTCCGTACAGTCACTGCGCAAACGCATCGATGTCCAGCATGCAGGGTTGCACCGGATTCCGTGTTCCGGTAGGGTTGCACTGTGGGGGAGGAGGGTCGGCCTACCTGCCATCCCCAAAGGAGGTGGGGTGCACGCCTAATACCAATGTCAATTTTTGCTGGAGTCAAATTTTTGAATGGTTGAAAGTTAAATTCTTCATCCTTGCGCAAAGACAAAGAAAAAGATACCAATCTCAAGGTTCTGCGATGAGTTTGAAGGACCTTGTTTCCCGTTCAAAGAAGTGTTAAAACAAAGTACCTCTCTCTTAACGTTCAAACGGAGCGTCGTAGAGAAATGATTCAAGACACGTTTTTGTTCGTAATTTCGAAAGGAATCCAGTAGTGTGTTGCGTTTTACTCCAAGATTTATGATAATTATTTGCTAATTATTTATGCTAATTATTTATGCTAATTATTTATGCTAATTATTTATTCTAACTAGTCTCGGCTCGCCTTTCGAGAAGGACCAGACGGCTCCACCGTCCCCAGGCGGCCCCGCCCTCACCCTGCGTGTTGCCGAGGCGGACTGTACAGAATGTACAAAAGCAGAGCAGACCATGTGTCCCTCTCCTCATGGACGCGCATGTGTGTCCAACTTAAAGGTGTCTAAGGTGTCGGTGCCGCGAGATTTTTGACTGCAAATGTACGGCCCAAGCCAGGTCTCTGAACCGAAAAGTTGTCACGGACCATAGGCGGCCTTGGCTGGCGGCGCGTCAAACAAAGATTGCCGGTGACGTCGAGCACGTCTCCGAGTTTGGCCGGCGTCCTGCCCTGCCACTGGCACCACGCTGGTCTATGGCACGTAGCCAACGGTCTCTCTTTCTCTCTCTCTCTCTCTCTCTCTCTCTCTCTCTCTCTCTCTCTCTCTCTCTCTGTCTCTCTCTCTGTCTCTCTTTCTCTCTGTCTCTCTCTCTCTCTCTCTCTGTCTCTCTTTCTCTCTTTCTCTCTTTCTCTCTTTCTCTCTTTCTCTCTTTCTCTCTCTCTCTCTCTCTCTCTCTCTCTCTCTCTCTCTCTCTCTCTCTCTCTCTCTCTCTCTCTCTCTCTCTCTCTCTCTCTCTCTCTCTCTCTCTCTCTCCCCATTCCGTGGGCCACGCCTCGCGCTCCTCACCTCAAAGCGGACGGCCGACGCGTGAATTACGCCGGCGACGTGCGTGCATGACGCCGCGTGCGCGCGCTCAGTGAGCCAGAAGACCGGCGCAGTTCACCGAAACCCTGGACGCGTTTTGACCTCTCGAGTCGCTAAACACGTGAACCGAACGCGTGACCCCCACCAATCGATCGTTCTCCGAACGAGGAATCCATTGGTGGGGTCACACGTTAGGTTCGATTCCCATTTAGCGACTCTGGAGCTGGAGCTGGAGCTCACAACCCGTCCGGGGATTTTGACCGCGTCCGGCCCACTGCGCTCCACCCGCGCGGCCACGGGTTCGCATCCCCGCACCGCCGGGCGCTGCTCTTTCATTATTTGGCCTCTCTCGCGTCACCGCGGCGGCGGCGAGGCGGGTTTAATTATGCCCCTCCCATCCACTCTCGGACGGGTCGCTGCAAAGCCCCCGGCGTCGCGATGACAATATTCGGTGGTCTTGTTGGCGAGACGCGACATCGGGAGGGGAAAGAGTTTGGGGGAGGGGGGGCGGCGGGAGAGGGTGAGGCCATCGTTAGGGATTCACCCCGGGGGGGTGGGGGCTTTTTGGGGTCTGTTGCGGCCCGTTATGAGAAGGCGTGCCGTCTTAATGGTTGAGTTAATGCAACCTAAAGATGACACACTCACCACATGCACACACGCGCGCTCACACTTGTACCCATACACAAAACGCACGCGCGTTCACACACTCACTCACACCCTCGCACATGCAGCATTACTCACACATACGCGCTCCTCCTTTCGCACATGCACTCGCACGCATATTCACACACATACTCCTGCACCCGCACTGTGATTCCAAAGGCTGTGAATACAGCGCGTGCGGCGGAATGCGTTGAGACATCGCACCATACATACGTGCAATAATGGCACAGCCACATCGCACCTCACGTGCGATGCGTCCCGAAAATGCCCCATGCCAATGCATGGGGGGGGGGGGGAGGCTTTGCACTTCACGTGCGCTGTAAAAGCATCGCACCAAACAAACAAACAAACAAACAAACACACGCACATATCAAAGCGTTCCGCTCGTCTAGCGCCACCTCTAACGAAAGCGGCCATTGCGAGGCGGCCTAGGTTGGTGTTGGTGGCCGTTGGATGCGGTCCGCTCCCCGACCGCCCTGCTGTGTGGATAACAGTGTGGTCGCTGCGGGCTGTCACGGCGCCGATGCACTGATATAGTGGTGGCCATCGACGTGAGGTGACAAGTCACGGCGCACGGCGCCAGAAGATTGGCGCACAGTGGGCCAGAAGACTGGCGCGCAGTGGGCCAGAAGACTGGTGCGCAGTGGGCCAGAAGACTGGCGCACAGTGGGCCAGAAGACTGGCGCACAGTGGGCCAGAAGACTGGCGCACAGTGGGCCCGAAGACCCTCCGACTCTCGTCCATTGATCCTCTTATCATCCAGTAATTACTCTACGGACAAGTCAAGTCTTCCCGTCGACGACACGAATCCCTTTAGTGCCCTTCCATCCCGCCACCCAGCTCGGCACGGCACAGTGGGCCAGAAGACCGGTGGAGGCGGTCAAAACAACGGACGGGTTTTGAGCTCTAGAGTCGCCGCGGGACTCGAATCGAACGTGTGCCCACTCGACTGGATTCCTAGTTCGGCGAGCGATCCTTTGGTGGCGAACTCGAACCGAACATGTGACCCCACCAAAGGATCGCTCGCCTAACTAGGAATCCAGTCGAATGGGGGGGGGGGTCACACGTTCGGTTCGAGTCCTGTTTAGCGACTCTGGAGCTCAAAACGCGTGTAATAGTTTTTGGCCGCGTCTTCTGGCCCACTGTGTGGCAGGGCCGGCATGGCCCTTACCGGTGCCGCCTTCGTTCGGAATGCGGTCCCTGCACACTGCACTGTAGAAAAAATCCACAGGAAATAGTACGGTACAAAGCTGGTAGACAATTTGCCTGGTTGCACCGTTCCTCAGTCAGCACAGTTTTGGGGGTACGGAGTACGGTTTTAGTAACATGGGCTCTTAAGGGAAGCACGGCTTTTAGGTACGGTTTTACTGTACGCCGAGGTTACGGAATGACCGTACCTTTTCCCTGTGAAAAGTACGGCTTTTTTAACAGTGTGATTCCGAACGATACTTCCTTCGCTGTCCTTGTCGCACTGATGGGGCGTTCCGTCGGGGTGCGAGAGAGAGACAGAGCGACGAAGCGATCCTTCGGAATGATGCGGCTGGCTGCCCGTCCGCCTGGTCCTTCCTGATGAGCCCTTCGTGCCCTAGCTTCGTGTGAGGCGGCCGTCCGTCAGTCCGGTCCGCTCGACGCGGTCTCCAATAGCGCTCCTTCCTCGCACTAGGGCTGTGCGATATCTCGATACATTGAGGTCGATACGATATCCCGATATCGAGGGGTGCGATATTCGTTTCTGAAGCACATCGATATATCGAGGGCTCGATATATCGCGATATCACGATATCACTCGCTTCACGATATCCATTATCGACCCGATATCTTGCGATATTTCGGTCGATATGTCTAGATATCGCGATATTCATCGATCTCGATACCCTCGATATCATAATATTCTTTGGTATTACTCGATATGTGTCGTGGTGCGACATATCAACCAAGTTCGATATGGGGTCAATATCGTATCGCGATACCGAGAGCCCTACCTCGCACTCACGGAGCATTCCGTATGGGTGCGACAGGGACAGAGCGGCGTAACGCTGTTCGAAACGAGACTGGGTCGTCGAAACGGGTTGCATGGCATAGCACAGTAAGCCAGAAGACCAGCGCATGCCGCCAAAACTCTAGACTCGTTTTGAGCTCCAGAGTCACGTGTGACCGCACCAATGGGTTCCTCGTTCGGAAAGCAATCCATTGGTGGGGTCACGCGTTCGATTCGAGTCCCATTTAGCGACCCTAGAGCTCGAACTGCGTACAGAGTTTTAGCCGCCTCAACGGCCTTCTCATCGACCTCCTTGTCTCACCTTGCATGCTTAGCGTTGCAGTGGAGCAGGCTGATCTCTGAGAGTCCTTTTCTCATCCCTCTGTCTCTCTTGCACCCTTACGGGACGCCCCATGAGTGCGAGAGAGACGAGAGCGACGCGAAAAGGATTCTCGTAATCAGTCTGCCGCCTCTCCAGTGGCGCGCCGCACACCGCAAGCCCTGCACCCCAGGGGCCCTTGCTGGCTGCGGTCGCGTCAGACGATCGACCCTCATATCCGTCAATATTGCCTTCGAACCATGGAGTTACTATGCCAAAATTACGGGATTACGGGAAAAGTTTCGCGGAAGAAAATCACTGAAAAAGTACACGGCAAAAAAAGTAACTCTTGGTATTCCCTGGCGCATCCTGGATAATAGGGCCTATTTTTCAGGGGCCGCCTGGGAATCACAGGCGTAATTTTTGCCGTGAACGGAACTTCCGTCGTACAGTACAGATTCTCCAAAATCTCCATAAGAATCCCCAAGCACATGAACAGGTCTTGAAAAGCATGTCAGGAGGTTCCGCAGTTAATCTGCAAACTCAACAAGGTACTCAGTACACTCTCTTTAGCGTGTACTCACGAGTACACACCAATGAGCGTGTATAGGGTTTTAAAATTACCGGTCATTTTCAACCCTGACGGTAATTTACGGTAAAATTGGTAATTTACCGTCATTTACGGTAAATAACGGTAAAATTCGATCTTATGTTTATGTGCACTTTTGCGTATGAACTGTTAATAATTTGTTTTCAAAGGGTATTTAAGACTAGCGGAGTGTTTTAATAGGCATGTAAAAGTGGTTGAGACACTTTTGTTGTCAAATATTCATGCCTTTGTGCACTCTGAGTAAGTTTCTGCTGTAAAAACATCAGAAAGGTTAGGTTAAGTCGAAAATTACCGTAATTTACCGATTTTCGCAGGGTAACTTACCGTAAATTACCGGTATTTTACCCATTCTTACCGGTAAGTTTACCAGGCTTTAAATCCCTAAGCGTGTACTCAGATAAGTACACACCTACAGCTGCATATAATGCCATGCGTGCTTGTGATCTTATCTCTCATTGGAGTGTACTCAGATGAGTACACACCTACACACCTGTATATACTGCCATGCGAGTACACTCTCTTAGGAGTGTCCCCATCTGAACTCTCTCTCGTTGGAGTGTGCTTTTGAGTACACACCAGAGTGTACTGAGTACACTGTTGAGTTTGCAGAGTAGTGACGAGCGAACGCGACCCGAATAAATATTGTTGATCAGACATTCTTCGTACTTTTCCTGCTCTTTTTCTACCTGTGTGGAGCGAAGCCATCGTTCAATCAGCCAGGGAGGCGCTGCGAATGACAGAATCCACACCCGATTTGCACGGCATAAACGGGTTCCAAGTAAGGCAGCGGTTACCCAGGAAGGTAGACGCGGCGCAAAACGAATCCTCCCGCACATGCCACGCAAATTGTCTACACTGCGTAGTTGCCTACCTCCTCGGCGGCGAGCTTCGGTCTCGAGCAACAGACTACTTCCTGACTGAATCCAAGACTCGTATACTCATCGCTCTGTCTCTCTCGCACTCATGGGGCGTCCCACGCAGGTGCGAGAGAGACAGAGCGACGAAAACGACTCTCGGAATGGGTCTGCAGGTGCCGGAGTTCGTGACCTCCGCGCCGGCCGCCATCGCAGTGGTGGAATGACTACGTTCCGCATGCCGGCTGCCCCGCGTCGCTTCGCGTGCCGAGCCAATTCCTTGCCAATCAATCGCCTCGCCGGGACGCGCCGCATAGTGGGCCAGAAGATCGTTGTGGCGGCCAAAATCCCGGACACGCTTTGAGCTCCAGAGTCGCTAAATGGGACTCGAATCGAATGTGACCCAACCAATGGATTTCTCGTTTGGAGAGCAATCCCTTGGTGGGATCACACGTTCGGTTCGAGTCCCGTATAGCGACTCTGGAGCTCAAACCGCGTCTAGAATTCTGGCCGCGTCAACGGTCTTCTGACCCACTGTGCGCCGGCGTGGCTCAGCGAGCCGAGCAGCGAATTAGAGAGCTTGGTCTGTCGCTCTGTCTCTCTCGCACCCTCATGCGGAGAGCCCCATGAGTGCGAGAGAGACAGAACGACGAATCGCTGGGCAGGCAGGCGAGAGCACACCGCCGCCGCGCGCGGCTTTTCTGCTATTTGCCGCCATCGAGACGGATAATTTCTCTCGATTTTTTCCAGCGTGGTGTTGAGTGTTCGCGCCGGCGCCGCGGCATGGCGTTGGTGGTCCGGGAGTAGCGTTCCAGGTGGCGTTCCGCGGAGTGGCGTTTCGGGAGTAGCGTTCCAGGCGTAGAAGTGGCGTTCCGGGAGTGGCGTTCCCGGCGCGGAGTTTCAAGGTGGCATTCCGGGCTTGGCGTTCCGGGCGTGGCGTTCCAGGGGTAGCGTTCCAGGGTTGGCGTTCCGGGAGTGGCGTTCCCGGCGTGGAGTTCCAAGGTGGCATTCCGGGCTTGGCGTTCCGGGCTTGGCGTTCCGGGCGTGGCGTTCCAGGGGTGGCGTTCCGCCGGGAGTGGCGTTCCCGGCGTGGCGTTTCTCGGGCGTGGTGGAGTGGCGTTCCTGTGAGTGCCGCCGCCGCCCGCTCATCTCGCGGCCGGGCCACTGTCCCGATCTAGGCCCTTGTTGCGGCCCGGCCCGGCTCCGCCGCCTCCCACAAAAGGCGCCGCCGCCGCACTTCGGCCCCGGCCGAACTCGCTCCCGGTCCGCTCCGCTCGGATCGTGTCCGCTGCTCGTCCCACAGCGGGTCAGAGGACCCTCGAGGCGGCCAAAATCCTAGACGCGTTTTGAGCTCCAGAGTCGCTAAATGGGACTCGAATCGAACGTGTGACCCCACCAATGGAGTCCTCGTTTGGAGAGCAATCCATTAGTGGGGTCACACGTTCGATTCGAGTCCCATTTAGCGACTCTAGAGCTCAAAACGCGTCTAGAATTTTGGCCGCCTCAACGGTCTTCTGACCCACTGCTCGTCCGCGCGGCGTGAGCTGAAGGCAGCCGAGGGCGCTTGTGGCGGGGACGCTCCACAGTTAGAGTCCTACAGTGGGAGAGAAACGTGAGCCCTGTCCTTATCGGATGGTGCTCGCCCGAGCGGCGAACTTCTCATACTTTGGCCAAAACAGGAGAAGAGTCACGTGTAGTTTTTCATCCAGGCTCGGTTTTTTCGTAGGGGCCTAGACGCGGGGCAAGGTTCTGGCCACTGTATGAGAAACTACGCACAACTTTTTCCCCGTTTTGTATGTGTGAGAAATAGTAAAGAGCATTTCGAGGGTGGCTGGCGATCTTTGTATGGCAAATTCAGTTGGTTCACGTTTCTCTCCCACTACAGGACTCTATCCGCAGTAAGCCAGAAGCCGGCAGGCGGCCAAAACTCTAGACGCGTTTTGAGCTCCAGAGTCACTAAACTGGACTCGGACCGAACGTGTGACTCCACCAGTGGATTGCTTTCCGAATGAGGAATCCATTGGTGGGGTCACACGTTCGGTTCGAGTCCCATTTTTAGCGACTGGGCACTGGTAAAACAAAGGCATTAAAACTATTTAAAATTTTAAAATTTTGCCTGAAGTCCTATGCCATTCACGCCCTTCCCAACGGCATTAAACGATTCACGCCCTTAAAGGGCGTGAAAGACCGTTTATGCCCTCAAGGGCGTAGTTTTCACGCCTTTGTTTTACCAGTGTGGACTGGAGCCCAAAACTCGTCCGTCGTCTGCAGTTTTAGGCGCCTCGCGCGCCGCTTTTCTGGCCTACTACACTGTAAAAATTTGTTGTCACTTTATGACAAAAGCTTGGATGATTTATTAATCACTTTTAAATGATGACAATTTCATCGCAAATTGATGACACTTTCATCAAAGCTCTTAAACCTTTTCCATGGGCGTGACAACAATGTCATCAATCGTTTTGATGACATCCATGAAAGGAAAATTAGTTTTGGAGTTGTCATCAAGTGACAACCGAAATTTTGACAGTGTATGCGCCCGGGCTGCATGGGGCGGCCCGGAAACGCCGCGGAGGGTCGATCATAAGGAGCAGCCTTGAGAATGGCAGACAAGCGAGAGCAGGGGCTTCAAGCTTAAGTTGGCTGAATTTTCGTGGTCGAGGAGAGACGGGAGAGGTAGCGGGTAAGTAATTCTTTTAAGTCGACTTATGGGGGATTTCTAGTGGTTTAGTGAAGGGTCTCAGGGACATTAGCCATCCTGGTCTTCCCCTGCCCCCGCCCTCCCTCGCCATCCCCGTCGCTTCCACTCCTGCCTTGCATATCCTTCCCAAGGGCCTAATGACGTTTCTCCTGAGCTGTCCCTGCTAAACCGACCTCGACGGCCACTGCTGGCCACTGCAGGGCCCAAAGACAATAAAGGTGGGGTCTGCACAGTGGGCCAGACGGGGCCGTGGAAGACCGGTGGATGCGGTGAAACTCCCGGACGTCTTTTGAGCCCCTTAGTCGGTCGCTAAATGGCACAGTGGCGAAAAGTTACAGAGAATTCTGTGAACAACTTGTGCTAAGTCTCTGTACATCATCATCATTAACGCTGATAGGCCTCTACAGACCTTTAGCGGTTCGAGTCAGCAGGACACTCCGACCTCGCGTACCTCAACCGTTTTCCGTAGCCTCTTTACAATATTCGCTGTGCGACTCACAGTCTTCCCTGTAGGACTTACGGTCGTCTCCGTGCACCTCGATGGTCTGCGACGGGCATGCAGAGAAGACTGTGAGTCGCACAGTGAATATTGTAAAGAGGCTATAGGAAATAGCTACTGGGTTTTCGGTAGGGAGAATCCTGGCCAAAAAAAAAAATTAACTGACTTTTCCGTAGTGTTTAGCCACAGTTGGGACTCAAACCGAAAGTGCGTCCCCCACCTCCGACCAGGAATTCATCGGTGGGGTCACATGTTCGGTCGAGTCCTGCTTAGCGCGAGCGACTCCGGAGATCACAACGCGCGTCGAGAGTTTTGGTCGGTTTTGGCCGCCGGCTGCGCCCGTCTGCTGGCCCCACGGTGTATAGAGAGACTCTACACCGTGGCTGGCCCACTGTGCGCTGCTTCCTACCTGCCCCAGCCGGCGTTGCCGACGCATTCAAATTCCCCATTCTTCATCGTTATTTTTCCGCCGTCAAGGGCGGGCCGGGCCGTCTGCTCACCGTTCGTGGCGGCTGCAAGCGGCAGGCTCGCTCCAAACACCGCTTATTTCCGTCCCTCTCGCACTCATGGCATCAGGGCGTTTACCCACAGGGGTGCGAGAGAGACAGAGCGACGAAACGCTGTTCCGGCGAATCAGCCTAGGCCAGGGGGCCCCGCGGTAGGCGTGACGCGGAACGCGGACAGTGGCGGAGCGGTGGGCCCCACCTGCCTCCCGGGGAAAAAAGGGGGGGGGGCTAACTAACAGTGAGATGAGTCAGGTGGCAAGGGCATCGGAGGGGGAATGCCACCGACCCCTGACACACACACACACACACACACACACACCTTAACACTCACGTACATATGCACTCACAAAACACACCTCAACTCATGTATTTCACACACGCGCGTACGCACATTCACCCCAAACTCTGACCTCAGCGGTATGCATTTTTGATGCGATGCTGCTATTTTCAGAGAGTAATAACTTCTGAAGTTCCATACCCGATCCCTGCAGGTAGGCAAAGTGATTCCCTCCTCCGCCGCCCCCACCCACTCCTCCTCCTCCCCTGGATCGTCGGGCAACTTCTCGATACGCTGCACAGTAGACCAGAGTACCGGCGCAGGCGGTCAATACTTAAGTCACGTTTTGAGCTCCAGAGTCGCTGAAGAGGACTCGAACCGAACGTATGGCCTCTACCAACGGATTGGTCTCCGAACGAGGAATCCATGTTCGGTTCGAGTCTCATTTGCCGACTGTGGATCTCAAAACTCGTCGAGCACACTAAATTACTATGTACTTTTTTGTGCGCAAGATTCGCAGGAAATTGTGCATGCGTTTTGAAATGCACGAATTTTGTGCGTAACTACGCACGAAAGTTTGCTTTGTAGCGCATAAAATTCGTGCATATTGAAACGCATGCACAACTTTTTGCAAAGGTTACACTGCAAAGCCAGTGGTAAGTTTGCTTGCCACAAATTTGGCAAGCCATTTTGAATGCAAAAAATTGGCAAGCTTGGCCCGGAAATACTCCCAAGCTTGCCAAAATCTGGCAAGCTTATAAGGATTTCAGGTTAAAGCTTGCCAATTTTTTGCATTCAAAACGGCTTGTGGCAAGCAAACTTATCACTGGCTTTGCAGTGTATGCACAAAATAGTACATAGTAATTTAGTGTGAGAGTTTTGGCCGGTTTTGGCCGCCTCCGCCGGTCCTCTAGCCTCAAGCCCTGCTGGAGAGGGCGGCGCGGAAAGTTGCTGCCCGCCGCTGCTGGAGGGCTAGAGGGGCTGCAGAGTCAGCGGAGTCTGTTCCGGGCCCGCTGCCCCGCTGCCCCGCTGCCCACTACTCTACGATTCCGAGAGCAGCTAGGGTTCCCTGGATTGTTTCGCGTAATGGGTGCTTTGGAGTCGCGCTGACCGCGGCCACTGGCGCCGCGAGTACACGCCGAAGATATTGAATCCGGTGGAAAATGTTATGAAGAACAAGCAAATTGGTTTGTGGATTATCCACCACTTTCCGCATCCAACCAAGCAAACGCCGTGTAGCTTGTGGAACTAAAGCAAGTCAGCAAGACAATACTTTTCTGATGAAACAGGACCTTATTTTTCGCAGGGCAGGCACGGATACAGGATTTGTCAAAGAAGGGTACTCATGTAAATTTTGTCAGAATGTCAGAAAACTATCCGAAATCCTGATCAAAATTCACGCACCTCTGAAAGCTGAAAACTTATTCTGACATTCCTCAGAACTCAGGCCATCAATTATATCAGAATACGTTTTAAGAATCTCATCTTTCTGAGGTGCTAGATTTTTGCTCAGGATTTCAGACACGTTTCTGACATTCTGACATTGCACGAGTGGGGGTAATGTAGCGATTTCTGCCCAGGTGGCAAAGAAGTGCTTGTTGCCTACCTTCCAGGTGGTGTGTCTAGTACCCACAGAGGGGGAAGGACAGTATTCCTTTTCCGCCCACCCTAAATCCACACACTGAATGTTTTTGAAAAAAAAAATGGAGGAGACATCACATTACTATGTGCAGATGACTTTTTCGTTCAATTTTGTACGAAATTTTGTAAAACAAGAAAGGGGAAATTTGTGCAGATTTTCGTACGCAAATTGTACGAAAAGTTCATATGCACAAAAAACTGTGATGTCTCGTACAAAATTGTACATAACATTCTGTGTGCACGCCTTATTCTGGAAAGAAAGAGCGACCGCGAGCCGTAACGTAAAGCTCGCGCCTTTATCGGCTTTCTGTGTCGCTGCGCTGCGCTGGTCCTAATGGGCTGCTACTGGGCCGTGCTGGGCCAGCGGCCGGCCAGTGCCGTGATTAACGAGCCGACACATTTTTTGGAAGGCCGGTCTCGTGCGCGCACATAAAACACTAATAATGTGGGCAGAGGCACGAAATTTATATCTGCAGATGCAATGCAACAATGCACTCGTTGTTTTCTCAAGTATACTCTCTTCCTTTTACGGACATTTTATTAATATATATTGACGTTTGTTCGATTTTTTAAGCCCAAATTTATAATATTGTTTACAAAACAAATAAATATGTTAATATGATCATTAATGTGTACAAACGTCAGTACGTTATTAATTAGAAACTCAGTTCGAGTCTAAGAGTAAACACTATGGTAAAACAATGGCACAAAAACTAGGTTCTAGAGGTCTTAACAACAGTCTTTATAGGCCTTTAAGGGCGTAATAGGGTGATGCCTGTGGAACGGCGTTAAAGTTTTGCCTACAAATCCTACTAGGGCATAAATCGCATTCACGCTGTTCCAGGGGCGTTAATTCGGGCATTAATCGTTTACTCATAATTTTATGCATTTGTTTCACCACTGTATGTGCGGTTACATTTTCGCGTGCTGTTGTCCTGTATATACACACACGCGTTTATGCTGGCTTCGCAATTCAATTTCGAAACTCGATTTCTTATGTCGAGAGCTCGTAAAACGCATGGCGCTCACGCGAGATGTGGACTCGTAAAACTGTCGCAGCTGAATGTCGTTTGATGTTTGTCCGGCCGCACAGTGGGCCGGAAGACCGGCGCAGGCGGTCAAAACTTTAAATTCGTTTGGATCTGCAGAGTCGCTAAACAAGCCACGAACCGAACCTGTAACACCACCATTGGATTCCTCGTTCGGAGAGCAATCCATTGGTGGGGTCACGCGTTCGGTTCGAGTCCCAGTTAGCGACTAGAGAGCTCAAAGCGCGTCAAGCGTTTTGGCCGCTTGCGCCGGTCTTCTGTCCCTCTGTGGGCTACCAGTTTCGGCGAGTTTTGGTTTCGCACGGATCAACGACTGTTTATCGTGCCACCGTTGAGGAAAGGTATCCCGTCCGCCACGTCCGCCCCCGTCCTGTTTCCTTCACTTCTTACATTCTTCTTTTATATCCTCTTGTTCTTTTTCATTCTCGTCAGGACTGACTGGCTGTCAGTGGCACGGGCCGAAACCGGGGCCTCTCTTCGGGAGGAATGAAAATAGGCCGAACAAATAAAATAAAAATAGAATGCAGACGCTTGAGCACGTGCGGCATTTGGGCACAGAGTTTTCTTCTCCTGTACGCCTCGTCCCCCTTTCCTCCTCACTCCCCCCCCCCTTTCCTCTCACCTCGCCCCCTACACCTCGGGTCCTCGCGGTGTCCACACACGCGACCTGGAATCTCGTGCTCTGATTGCATCAGTGACATGCGCACCGCACACTTATACTGCATGTGACATGTGGGACAGCAGAGGACAATGAGTACGTGTGCAGGACAGGTACTGGTACCGCTAAAATTCATTCCCGGTCATCTCTTTCGCGAACGCAGTAGAAAGTATACCATTTTACGGCTACGTTGTTCACACAATTTTGTACGTGACGTCACAGATTTTTCTTGTCCAGCTAAACGAAAAACTGCACATTTTCCCCCATGCAAAATCGTGTACAAATTTGTACGAAAAGTTCATCAGCGCCAGCACGCAAAACTGTAACGTCTCGTACCAAATTTGTACTAAAACATTTATAGTGTAGTACTTTTGATATGCACCTTCGGCTGGGCCTGATAAGGAATTTTCGCACGGTATGCCGTGTTCCAGTTTACAAAAAGGTTATTCGGTACCGTACAGCAGCGGGCGTGGGTTCAAATCCCACGGCCGTCTCTCCTTGTTTGCGGTGTTTTTATTTTTTATTCTTCTCCTCCGCGCAGAATCTGATGATGGCAATGCATGTGGCGCCGAGTAAGTTAGCGTTGGAGCCCGGCCAGTAGGGGGCGCTGGGGTCGCCGCCCCGTGTCAACGAAGGGCACAGAGAGGTCCATCGGCGGCAGAGGGAGCCTAAAGGGCGCTCCGTGGTGCCACTCGGACAATGGCACCAGTATCGACGCAACCAATGCCAGGGAGAGAAGAACAAAGTCTTTCTCGCCGAGCACGTCTCTGATCATTCAGCCCCCACCCCACCCCGCCCCGCCCCACAGTGGGCCAGAAGATCGGCGCAGGCTGCCAAAACTCCAGTCGCGTTTTGGGCTCTAGGGTCGCCCCACTGAACGAGGTATCCATCGGTGGGGTCACACTTCAGGTTCGAATCCTGTTCAGCGACTCTGGAGCTCCAAACGCGTCTAGAGTTTTGGCCGCCTGCGCCGGTCTTCTGGCCCACTGTGCCCCGCCCCCGCCATACCCCACCCCACCCTGCCCAGTCAGCTGGCAAATCGCCAACAGCTGCCCCGCTGCCGGCACCTCTAGTCGTCTAGCGACGCGGGGGGCGCGCGGCCCAGTCCTAACGCCCGCGGGGTGCTTCAAACGCTCCAGCTGGCCGTAGTGTTTCGTTAGTTTCGTGTACGCGGTAGCTTCACTCGCCGTTTTGCAATCAGTTGAAGGTTTAAAAGACATCTTGGATAAATCAGGACAGTACAGATTGATTTCTTGAATTATTGGGGACAAGATGATATTTGAATCTCGTGAAATAAATATCGTGTCGAAATTATGTTGTATCAAAGTACAACCGGGACCAAAAAAATGTATAAATAAATAAACAGGAGTCTTAAATCAGCATTCGGAATGGCAGTTCCCTGTCCAGTAAAGAAAGTATTAAGTCTGTCGACCGTGAAATTTGATGTGACCTCAAAGCTAATTTTGTGAGGTTTACGGACCCGTTCTCTTACTGCTTTCTGCATGGCCAGACCCCAAATGTAGATTTCCTCGAGTGACAGTCACTGTTTTAACATACTTTGAATGAGATTTGTGTAAAGATAATGCAAAATTGTGGCAGTAACAAGATTTGACTCTGAAACTTCATTATAATGTGTTGAAATTAGTTTTTCGTATTTTTCTTCTTTTCCGAAAGCTTGTGAAAAATACGGAAATTTGCGGAAATTTTCCGTAATTTTTTTCCGGGAAATTTCCCGGCACTAGAATTACTAGCCACTGCCTCGATCGCGATAACTCAGGGGTCTTCATTTTTTGGTGGGAGCACTGTATTGAGTTTTGGCCGTCTGCGCCGATCTTCTGGCCCACTGTACAAGGCCACGCGGTCGGCGTGGGTGGAGCATTGAACACTGGCGGCGCTGTGCCTCGGCGTTGAGGGGACGCATCCTGCCGTCTGATTCTGAGGGTCGTCGTTGTCGCTCTGTCTCCCTCGCACTCATCGGGCGCCCCGTGCGTGCACTCTCATCCTTCACTCTCAGCGCGTTACTGACTTTTTCCTCTTTAACTGCGTACTCGTTTAAGCAAGCATAATGCTTAGTATTTTTTATGAAAGTATGACCAATTTGCTTTGTAAAATTATTAACAAAACCTCATCGTCAGTACACTACTTAACAACTCATAAGTAGTTCTCTAAGAAACGGAAAGTACGTATTGTGGTTGCATAAATTACTTGGATAACAATTGACAAATTGACCAAAAAGTCAGTAGCGCGCTGAGAGTGTTTAAAAGACATTTTATTAATAGTCATTGACGTTTGTGCACGTTAATAGGATTTCGTTAAGAAGCTCAACAGATTTGTTAAGACAAAATTGATAATAATGTTACTGTTACAAATAAATGTCAACAAGCTCATTAATGTACACAAACGTCAATACGTTATTAAACAGAAAATCAGTACGAGTCTGAGAGTGTGTGCGTGAGGGAGCTAAAGCAACGACAACGACTCTGGGAATCAGTCTGCTGTCGGCGGTCCGCCGCGGCCCATGTGCTCTCACTGTTTACTCAGGGACTTCCCGAGCGACTGGCTTTGGCGGCCGACTGACTTGACTGACTTCCTTTGGAAAGTCAAACATTGATTACAGTAATGACTTAATGGCTCTGACAGTCGGCAGTTCCATACTACTCCGACTGTCTGAGTCAACTGACGCTCTGACCTACTCAGTCAGCTCCTGCCCCGAGAAGGTAAACACCTCCGCAATGCCCTGTACAAAAAAAGCCGAGTATTTCGCGTAATACACGTATTAGTAGTAACATTTTAGGGTCAAATGTGACAAAATTTAGCATTTTGATGCCGTCATACACGTGTAAAACCACCGCAATGCAACGTAATACAGACGGAGTAGTCTGTACACGATTTCTTGAAGTGTTTACCCCCTCGTCCTGACCAAACCTAAGAGCAGCCGCAGTGCCCTGAAGGGTCTCTGCTCAATTCATTCAGCTCCTCGCACTTTTAGATTACGAAAGTGTGTACTAGCTGAGTATACAAACTTGACCAGGCTTTTTCAATGTAAAACGCGTGGGAATTTCTTCGCGATGCTTCATTTCAAGCGTAATCTTCAAACGCGTACTGTGTGCTTGACTCAAGCGTGCTGTGGTGCACAGTGGGCCGCGCGGCTAAAACTGTAGACGCGTTTTGTGGTCGCACGTGTGAACCGACCAATGGATTGCTCTCCGACCGAGGATTCGGTTGGCAGGGTCACACGTTCGGTTTGAGTCCCATTTAGCGACTCAGCAGCTCAAAATGCGCCTGCAGTTTTGGCCGTCTGCGCTGGTCTTCTGGCCCACTGTGCGGCGACGCTTTAGTTCTACCAGTGTGTGTCTGACTTTTGACGCGACTGTCAAGGGCGCACTGTTATTCAACGAATGTGACGTCATATCCGTTCAAATGTGAATTTTGTCACGTTTGTTTGAATATGACGTCACATCCGTTGAATAACAGTGCGTGACGGTGCCACGCGAAGCCCGGACGGACGGGCGTATCTCGCATCTCCTCCTCCGCGCTCCATTTTCCCCGCCGCCCTTGAGCCATTCGGGGCCCTCGGCGGCCCTTACAGTGGAGTTTACTAGCGCCATGTGCCGCGCTGGCCGTCAGGGACTGCCCATCAAGCACGTGCGGCTGCCTCGCGTTTTGGACACGACAAGCGCGGATCCAGGAACGGAAGGCAAATCCAAGGGGTGAAAAAAGGGGTGCAAATCCAGGGGTTGTAAAAAGGGGGGCAAATATAGGAGGGGCAAATTCAGCTCTGAGAATGGATGAGTCTTGATCGATACCCAATTTTGGGCGAGTTACACTTTATCACCCGAATTTGGGTGATGAAGGTTCCTCGCCCAAATTTGAGTGGGAAGGCTTCCTTACCCCGATTTGGGTGAGGAACGGTGTATGAGCTACCTCTATGGCTACATAGCAAAATCATCTAAATTTGGGTGAGGAAACTTTTCTCGCCCAGATTTGGGCGAGGACTCCTTCCTCACCCAAATTAGGGTGATAAAGAATTCCTCACCCAAAATTTTAGTCCTGATCATGACCCTTTCATTCTCAGTGAGGAGTTGTAAGGGGGGCCATAAAGGGTCAATTGTCGTCCCCACTCCAACCCCTAGATAGCCGCCTGAAAGGTAGCCGAAAAGCAACACTTTGCCCCTGTAAGTAAGCAAAAAGTGACGATTATTGTGAGTAGAATGATTGTGGAAATGTGCTAGAATGTGCAAGATTTCTAGCGTATGTTGCCCACATGTTGCCCACTCACAGGCGTTTTTGCCACCTGAATGTGGAATGTGTTCAAATTGTGTACAATGAATGTGAGAAGTGCCCCTCCTCCTTTCAGGCCGGCTCTGGATCCGCCACTGTTTGGAGACGAGGGTCTGGGGAGTAGCACGCGCTGGCCTCGCGTTGACGGACGCCCCCCCTGGCAGAGGAGAACCTTAGCGACGACTTTACAAGCACGCGCCCCGCTGTGAAATAGGCCGAGTACAAATTTAGACAGCCCTTCTGGGCGCTGAAAAACTGAAGCCCTTCCCTCCCGCCCGCCCCCTCCTCCCACATCCCTTGTCCCACCCTCCACGAGGCGCTGGACGAGACGCGGCTAGCCGGTGCACAGTGGGCCAGATGACCGGCGCAGGCGGCCAAAACTCTAGACGCGTTTTGAGCTCCAGAGTCGCTGAACAGGACTCGAACTGAACGTGTAACCCCACCAATGGATTCCTCGTTCGGAGAGCAATCCATAGGTGGGATCACACGTTTGGTTCGACTCCCATTTAGCGACTCAGGAGCACAAAACGCGTCCAGGATTTTGACCGCTTCCACCGGTTTTCTGGCCCACTGTGCGACGGGGCTCTAAGCGGCTTTAGGTGTGCGCCAAGTTACGACGCCCTGATTTTAGCGTCGCTGTAAAATGACATGGTCTGAAAATGAGGTTTTAGTGGGGGTTTTCTTGTTATGTTCTCGTGTTGTTCTTTTTGCGCGCAGATGTAACCCTCGCGCGACGCCGTTGGTCCTGGTCAACGAGGACAGCAGCTTGCCTTTCCTTTCGATCCCGTGCTGTCTGATGGCGCTGTAAAGAGCGGGGTTGTTGAGGGGGGGGGGACGGCGCGTGGAGGAGGTGGGGGGGGGGGGGGATCGGAAAAGGGCACTGTGAAAGTTTGTTGTCCCCGTTGTCACTTGGTGACAATCGGGGCTGATTCTCCATACAAGAATTGTCATCAAAACTTGTTGACGACAACCACGCAACAAGTATACAGGACCTTTCATGAAAATGTCATCCATGCACTGAAAAAAGAAAGGTGAGACCTCTGTTTCACCGAAAAAAGGGTCACACACAAATAAGTGACTGAAGAAAAGGTCGTACACAAATCTATGACCGAAAAAGGGCCATACACAATATGTATGACCGAAAAAGGGTGATACTCCTAGTATCACCGATGAAGGTTGACAAGGACAAGGGCCACCCTCGCTAATGTCTGACCTTTTCTCGGTCATACATTTGTGCATGCCTAAAAGTGGTCCGATGTCCCACCCTTTCAATTTCCGTGTGTGATGAAAACGTCAGCCGCCGCGACTTTGTCGCGTGTAAAGTGACAAAGATTCTCACAGTGGGAAGTGGGAAAGAAGAGGAAGGTGTGGAGGGGGGGCCTGGTGGGCAAGGGGAAGGGAGGGGGGGGGGGGGCTACAGGTAGGCGAGGCAGGTCGCCTCGGCGAGGTCCTTACTTGGAGACTGCGTGTCCACGCGCCGCGGTGCACTGCACACGATGATAAGGCAATCCCGAGAAGGACTGCAGCGACAGGCAGTCTGGTGCCGACCCCTTCGTCTCTCTCTCTCTCTCTCTCTCTCTCTCTCTCTCTCTCTCTCTCTCTCTCTCTCTCTCTCTCTCTTTCTCTTTCTCTCTCTCCGTCTCTCTCTCTCTCTCTCTCTCTCTCTCTATCTCTCTCTATCTCTCTCTCTCTCTCGGCGAGAGAGAGAGGGAAAGGGGCAGGCCGACGAAAGCATTGTTTGTTCTGTTAGCCCCAACCCCAGCCCCTGCCGCGGCCGTATCTTAGACAACACGTTTGATCGAGCTGTTTCAAGATAAAAGAACGATAGGATAACCGTGTGAAAAATATTGTTGTCATTTTATAGCGAAACCTTGGATGGCATGTTCATCCACAAATTTCACAAATTTTAATGAAATATTCACACGCTTAAAACCTTACGAAGTATTTTGAGCATACACAGTACAAACAAATTTACTTTGTTATACAAAGAAATAGTTCGTAAATTACGAAGTATTTTCTTTGTAAGCTTATGAATGCTCAAAATACTTTGTTATAACAAGCTGCTTTTCTTTGTAAGGCCTAAAATAGTTTTTAAGGTTTTCTCAGTGCATCTAGGCTCTGCTCCAATTCTTATTTGTACGGGTGTTGACAACAGTGTCCCTCACAACAAGTTTTGTGATATATTCGCGTGGAAGGGAAAATGAGCACATTTCTCAAAGTGCACGTTGCTCACATTGCCACCAAGTAAAGACACTGATGTGGAACAACCGGGAACAGCGCTCCCCGAAGCTGTTTCCCGCATACTTGGTCGCGTCCTATTGTCACTGCTGGTGCGATGAACTAGGAAACTGCGGATGCGGTCCCCTGAAACTGAGGGAGTGATTTCACTCCTCTCCAGAGGGAAGAGAGGGGTATTGTCCCCGAGTTGTACTGTCAGGGTGCACTGCCCCTGCTGGCAACTCGGCGCCCTCTCTGTTCAGCAGCCGCACGCCGGACTTTTGAGCTAATTAAAAGGAAGAGGGCGGAAAGTCGGGCTGTGTCGCACAGTGGGCCAGAAGGACCACCGGCGGAGGCGGTCCAAAATCCCTGACGTGTTTAGAGCTCCAGAGTCTCCAGAGGTACTCGAACCGAACGTGTGACCCCACCAATGGATTGCTCTACGAACGAGGAATCCCATCGGTGGGGTCACACGTTCGGCTCGAGTCCCATTTCGTGACTCTGGAGCTCAAAACGCGTCTAGAGTTTTGGCCGCTGGCGCCGGTCTTCTGGTCCACTATATGTCGTGCTGCTTGCTGGCTAGGGAGTTCTGGCATGCTGCACTGTAAAAATTTCTGTACTTTTGTACGGAAAATGTACGGAAGAATAAAGTACGGAAGTACGGACAAAAGTACGGAACGGCCGTACCTGTCCCATATAAGCTCATGTAAACGGGTACGAAAAAAAGTACAGAAAGTTCCGTACTTGGCAAGTATGGACGGTCCAGGCAAATTGTTGACCAGACATGTTCCGTACTTTTCCCGTACTTTTTTTTCTACCAGTGTGGCTGTGGCTGCCGCTCGACTCTCCGCTCAATCATGTGTTGCAACACAGCAGTGTGAAGCGAGGAAAATAGAAAGTTATTTTCCAGCCGTGTCGCCGCGAAGGTGCACTGCAGGCTTGCAGGCAGCAGCGCAGCTTCCGATGGAGCGGGGCCCTCCCCGGCACTCCCCCTCCCCCTCCCCATTTCCCTTCCCCAACAGTGCACCTTGTATGTATAGGCGCACCTTGTCCTTTTCTGTTTGATTTTCCCTTTCGCGCGGACCTACATCTCATGTTTCCCATTCTCGTCGTCCTTCTTACCCGTTGCCCTTACAATACTCGTGTCCTTGCCCCATTTCCTCGTCCTTTTTCTCTGGTTCTGTCCATTTTTTCCATGTCATGATTCTCGTTTCCTCTCTCGTCTGTTCATTCCTTGTCCTTTCAGTTCTTCCCAACTTTTTTCCACTTTCCTCGTCCTCTACCCCCCGTCCTTTTCGTCCTTTCTCCTTTCCCCGTCGTCCTTCGTCGTCGTTTCCCTTTGCCTCGTCCTTCATGCACTTTCCTCCATCCTCGCCCTTTTTTACTTTCCTTGTCCTTCTCTTCCTTTCCCGTTTTCCCTCGCATTTTCCCCGTTCCTCATCCTTTCTCCCCTCACCTGGACGTGCCCTCGCCTTGCCCGGACCTTCCTCGCGGTGGCTGCTGCTGGGCCTCGCCACGCGCTGCCTTCCGCAACAAGGGGGAGGGGACGGGATCAAGGACGGAGAAAATGAGAGAGAGTGAGAGAGAGAGAGAGAGAGAGAGAGAGAGAGAGAGAGAGAGAGAGAGAGAGAGAGAGAGAGAGAGAGAGAGAGAGAGAGAGAGAGAGAGAGTAGAGAGAAAGAGAGAGAGTGAGAGAGAGTAGAGAGAGAGAGAGAGAGAGAGAGAGAGAGAGAGAGAGAGAGAGAGAGAGAGAGAGAGAGAGAGAGAGAGAGAGAGGGGGGGGGGGTGGAGGAGCGCCTGGTCTGGTCTGGTCGTCCTTCTGGTCCTTCGCGATCGCGTGGCGGGTAGTTACAGGGACAGGGCGTAAACCGTCGCGGCGACACGGGGCGCCCTCTGTGGGGCCGTATCATAGTCGTAGACCGGCAATCCACTTTAGAAACCCTCCCGGGAGGGTCTCTAACCCGCTCCAGAGAGAGAGAGAGAGAGAGAGAGAGAGAGAGAGAGAGAGAGAAAGAGAGAGAGAAAGAGAGAGTGAGCGCTGCTGACTGTCCGCCAATAGCATTGATCCCGGGCAAGGTGCTCGAATAGTAGGCTATTCGCATACCGTCTCGACTATGCATCCAAACTGCGCTGTTGCTGTTCCGTCTCTCTCTCCCACACAGACTTTCATAGCCCACAGTGGGCCAGATGACCAGCGCAGGCGGCCAAAACTCTCGAGCTTTAGAGACACTAAACAGGACTCGAACCTATCAAGCGATCCCACTAATAGATTCCTCGTTCGAAGAACAATACATCGGTGAAGTCACACGTTCGGTTTGAGTCCCATTCAGAGACCCTGGATCTCAAAACGCGTCTGTAACTTCGACCACCTGCGCCCGTCTTCAAGCCCATCTGAGGAGCGAGAAATACAGAACTCTATATGCATCCTCCAGACAGCTCCTGCTGGAGTCCTCCAGCGCGGCTCTTGAGACTCCAGAGCGCGTGTCGTTTGCACTTCGGCGCTCGAATAAGGGAGGCATCCTCTTATCACGCCGGGCACGCTAAGCACGCCGCGCCGCTGCGCGTCGGAACGGCCCGCTGCTGTTCTATCACCGCGCTGCCATCTCTTTTTGCACGATTCTGTTTTGTTGTTATTGTTGGCGGTGGTACTTTTTTCGTTGTTCTTTTTGGGGCCAGATGAAGGCGAATCCGCTTGCAACTGCCCTGCATTGGGTAATGGAGAGGGAGAGGGGGTATTGCACCAGCGGCTGCGATGGCCGGAAACACGCGGGCGGAAACACGACGAGTTCATAAACAAGCAACCTTTGAAAATAGAATAAAAACGCGGCTATACTGCATTTTTGCTTTTCTGAAGGATGTTTTGACAGTGCAAATGTCAGAAGGCTGCAGACTGCACGACATGCGACTTTGTGAAAAGGAAGTCGGAATTGCAACCGGCATCAGGCACTGTCGGCGCACGAGCTACCTACACTGTCATTAGTGGTGGTGGTTGTTTCGAGGTGTGGGACAGGCATGCACTAGATCACTGAAAATGTTATGGTCCGACACATGGCCAAATTATGGCGTGACAAAAAGTCACACTAAAAATTGGCGTGACAGGAAAATTCACGCCGCAAAGCGGCATGACATGTGAGTCATGTCGTCATGTGGCGTGAATGACACTGCGTTTCATGAGAAAAGTCGTGCCAAAAACCGGCGTGACAGGAAATTTGACAGGGAATTTTTAATCTCTTCTTGCCAAAAAACTAATTGTTATATTTGCAAAAAGTATATGCTATCTCATTTATATGTTCTTTAAGATTGATTTGCCAAGAGCTGAAGGCTGGAAACTTTTTTGGTATTCGTGAGGAGAATTTGGGAGAAACGACTAAATTTGTAACGTAAACCTCGGAAACTAATGGGAGTTGGGGGTCCCAACTTTTGGTTCAAGTTTTTCTTACAGTGAGCAACTTAAGACAGAAAAAACAAAACTGCCAACACAAATATTCTAGAAAGTAAGATTTTCACTTTACAGTAACCTTAACACTGTCGGAAAATCAAGCCCACCATGCTTGACTGAGCCGTTTGTTGAAAGTCCATCCTTGAACCTTGAATTTAACAGAGTGCAATATCTTTGCCCTGTTCCCTTCCGGAAATGTCGCCCTTCAAGTTTGCGTCAAGTTGGACCCGAAGGCCCCGACTCTGTCGACGTGTGCGAACGTCCGTGGCGCCGCTGCTGCCTGCCGCCCTTGCTGCTACCCAGTTCTGGGTGAAAGAATGAAAGACTTCAGCGAATCGAGAACCAACCGTCACACAGGGTGGGCGGAAGTGTGCACTTCTGAGACTCGTATTGACTTCTTTTCTCCTGCCAAAAACTTTTTGCGCAAACGTAATATGTACTATTTTCTCTTTAGCTTTGCACGTTTTTGTTCAATATATAGGGTATTTAGTACATTAAACATGACTTTTTGTCAATTGCAATGTACTTTCGGATTTCTACATGATCTATTGACAATTTGAGACTGAGACATATGAGACTGAGAGTGCATCCGATTGAAATTATTAGGATTTTCAATAAAATTTCGAAAAAATTACGAATTATTCTCAGGTTGAGTGAACACATGATTCCCGGAGTGGGTAACCCCTCGAGTGCGTGTCCGTCCGTGCGTGTCTGTTGGTTGGTCCCACCGACTCCACCCAGGGAACGATTTACTTGTTCCAAGAAAAATTGCATTGGCACAAGACAAAATTTGTCTTACGGTTGGGCAATGCAGGTTAGGTCATTGGTATGAGAATGGAGATTGTCTGCCTCCAATGCAAAAATCCACTCGTATCGAGACAATATTACGTTGCCGCAAGAGGTTTTTCATCAACTGGAGTAAATCCCAGCATCAGCGATGTGACGTCAGACAGCAATATTTTCGCGAGGTATTTGTCTCAGCATGTTGCTTGCCACAATGCTACATTTCTCAGCAAGTAGTGAGAAAGGAGGGTTTTCTCAGACTGAGGCTCATATTCTTGTATTTTCTGCGCCTGCGCACGTCTGATCCAGTCGACCAATGAGAAGCAGAGCGGGACCTTTTTCGAACGGTGACCCAGTCTCTAATTGGCTGGCCTGCCATACTGAAGGAGAGCGCCGCGCTCTATGACACTCTTCCAAACGCGCCATAACAGCAACTGCTCTCGTAGCACAGTGGTAAAGTGCCAGCCCTCCTGGATAGTAACCCGGGTTCGGTTCCCACCGAGGCGCCACCAGTTTTCTCTGGCCAAATTATCACGTAGCAACCCAGAGATGGACGGAAGTATCAAAATTTCCGGAAAGAAGGGGGAGTAGTTTTTTCCAGTTTTTTTTTGACGGAGGGTTGGGGGCGAGTAGCAAAATTACGGGCGGGAGGAACCGATCCCGTGGTCTGATTTTCCCAAGACTACCGGATTTGCTGCCGACGTTGTAGTTGCCATTACCGCTCAAAACTCGAAAAAAATTACTGCGGTGCCGGCATTTGAAGGTGGTCAACGGGGTGAGGCGAGAAATGGAACGCGGCCTGAGCATCCTAGACTCAGTAGTATCATCTCCAAGGCTCTAAACTAATAAAAATTATACGGACACTGCTGGGAGTTGAACCCGGACCCCTGGAGGTCAAAGGCAGGTACCTAACCTACTGCGCTACTGCTTGTGTACTTATCAGGCGCTCAACGCGGCACATTTGTAAACCACACAAGCTCGGCACTCTTAAAAAGCGGGGGCCTGAGAAACGCCAGCGCCCAGTCACCTGTCATCGCCAATCCACCTCCGTAGTGACGTGGGCTAGGCGACGGCTCGCCACTGCAGGGATTCCAAGTTCGACTCCTACTTGCAAGCGTTTTGCGATAATTCTCTCAAAGTCTGAGACAATATTTGTCTCACGCATGAGTCAAAGTACGTGAGAAAAGTGCTCAATTTGAGAATAAAATGTCTGAATCAAATCAAATATTCTCAAAAGTCAAATGAGACAAAATCCAGCATCGGTACAAGTAAATCGTTCCCTGGGTGTCCTGCGGAGCCGTCATGAAGACCCGAAATCAAGAGTCGCCAAAAAGACGAGACGCATGATTGGGGCAGGGGCCGGAAGGGGGGGGGGGAGGGTGATCTGCATAACCCGAGGGGCAAGCCGTCTCGAGTAACATGATCTGTGGGCGTCATCCCGTCCCCCTCTTTTCTCCCTCCCCCTCTTCCCTCGCCCAGTACGCCGTACGGTGGGCCAGAAGACCGCCGGCGGCCAAAACTCTGGAGACTTTTTAAGCTCCTGTGTCGCTAAACAGGACTCGAACCGTGTGACGTGCGACCCCACCAATGAATCGCCCTCCGAATGAGGACTCCATTGGTGCGCTCACGCGTTCGGTTCGAGTCCCCTTCAGCGACTCTGGAGCTCAAAACGCGTCTAGAGTTTTGGCTGCCTGCGCCGGTCTTCCAGTCCACTGTGCGCCCTGGCCCCCCTCCCTGTGTTGCTGTTTTCGATGTACGCCAACAGCGTGGTGGTGTCTCCCTTCTTTCTCTTGCTCAGTGTCCGCGTATCCCGATCTGAACCCGGGAAAAATGCGAGGAGCCAATTTGGTTGCCTCATTCGCAGTCAACCGCATAAAAGCGGGCAGTCTTGGCTGAAAAAAGTAGTTCGTTGTGAAGTCATTGCGGCTGGACGAAACAAACTTGTTGTCTGCTTTCAAACATAGCTAGCCACACAACAGCTCTGGCGGCTTTTCAAAGTTTTCTCTCCCTCTCTCTCTCTCTCTCTCTCTCTCTCTCTCTCTCTCTCTCTCTCTCTCTCTCTCTCTCTCTCTCTCTCTCTCTCTCTCTCTCTCTCTCTCTCTCTCTCTCTCTCTCTCTCTCTCTCTTTGACGTGTGGACTTCCCTGTGGAGTGGCCGCACACTGTGATGATATGCACAACGCGACGTCAAAGGAAAAAGACGAACGGAATTTTTCATCTCCGTTTTCGTTTCTTTCCGTCTCCTGATCGTCTATCTCCGCCCGCGGCGAGGAACCACGCGTGAACAGCAAGATCGCCTCGCACAGTGGGCGGAGCCGGCCGAAACTTTAGACGCGTTTTGAGCTCCTGAGTCACTAAATCGGACTCGAACCGAACGTGTGACCCCACCAATGGATTCCTCGTCCGGAGAGCAATCTAATGGTGTGGTCACGCGTTCGGTTCAAGTCCCATTTAGCGACTCTGGAGCTCCAAGCGCGTCCAGAATTTTGGCCGCCCGCGCCGGCATTCTGGCCCACGGCGCCCCGCGCCACGCCACGCCACACTCCGTGACGCCACGCCACCAGCTGAAGCAGGATAGGATAGGAATCCAGTCTCTATGAGCGGACGGTGTTGTTCTTGTTGCCGTTGTATGTATGTATGTGTGTGTATGAATGGTGCGTGCGTGTGTGTGTGTGCGTGCGTGCGTGCACGCGCGTGTGTGCTCCGGGCGTGTCCTTCGCCCCAAATGATGGAGGTGGTGCGAGGTTTTCTCCTTCCCAACAAAAGGGCGGAGCAGCGAGCGACGCGAGATTGGATTGGCTATCATTGCCGGGACTCCCGAACATCATTTTGTGCATCGCTCCTGCAGCTGCAGCGAAACAGAGAGCGCCAGAAAACTGTACTGACACCATGGGAAACGAAAATTTCTGAAAGCAGTTTGATTTTGTCGGATTTTGTGCATTGTTTACCGTTTACCAACGTAAATAGTCTCTCAAAACACGGAAAATATTTCCTTCTTTGCGAGCTTTCACCCTGAAACCAACCTTGGTGATTGATTACAACGTAAACTTACACTGTTATTCAACGAATGTGACGTCATATTCGTTCGAATGTGACACCCTCATTCATCGGCCGTGTCACGTTCAAACGAATGGGACATCGTATTCAAACGAACGTGACAAAATCCGCATTCTAACGAATATGACGTCACATTCGTTAAATAAAAGTGTACTTCTATTCTGTAAACTAAAGTGTGTACACATAAGGTCTCCCGCGCATAGGTTCACAGTGTAGAGACTGGAGTTGCAGTGCTGCAGCGAGAACAGACCACTAACAAGCATCGCCTGCGTTCCCCTACCGCATGGGCAGTCCCGGGCAGTCCCGCTGCAACCGCAAGGTAGCACTGTTATTCAAAGAATGTGACGTCATATTCGTAAGAATGTGAATTTTGTCACGTTCGTTTGAATACGATGTCACCTTCGTTTGAACAGTTTGAACATGACATGGCCGTTAAATGAGGGTCTCACATTCGTTTGAACGTGGGTCAACATTCAAACGAATGTGACGTCATATATTCAAACGAACGTGGGTCAACACATTCAAACAAATGTGACGTCATAGTGAAACGAACGTGACAAAATCCACATTCGAACGAATATGACGTCACATTCATTGAATAACAGTGGTGTCGGTGTCTCCGCAGTGGCGGATCCAGAGCCTCTCACGAGGGATCTCAGGAGCATTAATCCCGGAACAAAGTCTCCCCCGGATGATTCGTCCCGGGGGAGACTTTATGCCCTCACACCGGCCCGGAGGGAGGGGCAAAGGTTAATCACTTTTTGCCCACAAAGACGGGCAAAGTGTGTTTCTTTTGCCTACCTGCCAGGCGGCTGTTTAGGGGCATTTGGGTTCCACTGCTCTCCTCCTCCTCCTCCTCCTCCTCTTTCTCTTCCTCCTCCTCCTCCTCCTCTTTCTCTTCCTCCTCCTCCTCCTCTTTCTCTTCCTCCTCCTCCTCCTCCTCCTCCTCCTCCTCCTCCTCCTCCCTCCTCTTCCTCCTCCTTCTCTTCCTCCTCCTTATCCTCTTCTTCCTCCTTATCCTCTTCTTCCTCCTTATCCTCTTCTTCCTCCTCCCCCTCCTCCTCCTCCTCCTCCTCCTCCTCCTCCTCCTCCTCCTCCTCCTCCCCCCCCCCACATACACACTGGATTCGCGCCTGGTTGTCTCGTCTTTGCGGTCTTGACTACGTCCCGCGCAAGGCAGGTGTGCGCGCTGCCGGCCCACTTTTTTACGAACGTCAAATCATTTTGTCATCAGACAAAAGTGTGGCCGCACGCGGCGCCACCACCCAGTCGGGGTGTTGAGTGTGGCACGGCGGGCCGGAAGACGGCGCAGGTGGTCAAATCTCAAAACGCGTTTTGAGCTCCAGAGCCTTCGGTCTGTCTCTGTCTCCCTCTCTCCCTCTCTCTCTCTCTCTCTCTCTCTCTCTCTCTCTCTCTCTCTCTCTCTCTCTCTCTCTCTCTCTCTCTCTCTCTCTCTCTCTCTCTCTCTCTCTCTCTCTCTCTCTCTCTCTCTCTCTCTCTCTCTCTCTCTCTCTCTCTCTCTCTCTCTCTCTCTCTCTGTCTCTCTCTCTCTCTATCCCTCTCTCTCTCTATTTCTGTCTGTCCATCTGTCTGTCTGTCTGTCTGTCTGTCTGTCTGAGTGCAGTGGTCCGTCTGTCTGAGTGCAGTGGAACGGGGAGTGTGCGAGTGTATATGTGAGCCCTCGGCGCCGTTGCAACCCGCGCTGTGGCACAATGATTTGTGACGATCAAAGACGGAAACAACAACCCGCGAGCAATCCACTCACTCCGCGACTCGGCGGGCGCTGTGGCGTAGACAAGGAGGAGGGGGGAGGGGGAAGGGGCAGGAGGGGAGGGGGCGGAGGGGGAGGGGCGGGAAGGACGTCCTCTAGAGATGCGGGCCAGATGAGTGCGGCGATGTGGCAACGTCGGTACTGGGATGAGAAAAGAGGAGCTACGCCTTGCCGCTCAGATTCCAGCAGTGACCTCCGGCACAGCGACTCCAGGACACACAGTTCCAGGATGTATACACTCCAGTGAACTGCAGAAAGTGGCGTGACATACTCAAGGAATTTGCTAGCCAGGAAGGCCAGCGGTCAGTGCCTCTAGGGTAGACTAGACTCCATAGAGACTATCAAGGAACTCCTGTCGGAATCTGATAACTTGGCTTCAGTGGATTGTGAGCTCGGGCCAAGTAAACGGGGAATGACACTCCATTCCAGAAATTAATTGGCCCAGCCGGGCGCTGAATTGTTATTTATTCATAAGACGACGGTCGGAAGGAACGGCTAGCAAATGAGGCGTTTGGGGTGTTCGCCGGCCGCGGCTATGAGTGAGGCTCAGTCGCCGGCCGGCGCACAGTGGGCCAGAGGGCCGGCGCTGGCGGCTGAAACTCTGGTCGCGTTTTGAGCTCCAGAGTCGCTCAACGGGACTCGAACCCAACGTGTGACCCCACTAATAAATTCCTTGTTTCGAAGGCAAACCATTGGTTGGGTGACACGTTTGGTTCGAGTCCCGTTCAGCGACTCTGGAGCTCAAAACTCAAAACGCGTCTAGAGGTTTGGTCGCCTGTGCCGGTCTTCTGGCCCACTGTGCGGCGCCAAGTCGTTGACCCCGCCCTGGGCAAGGCATGCAAGGTGCGCGGCCGAACAGGTGACTTGGTCCGGCGGAGCGCAGCTCGCGTCATAATGAAGGTAGCAACACCCTGGAGGGCATTACCATGGAGGACGTCACCATGGTACTAGATGGTAATTATGGTACACATATTGTGAAGCCAAACCAAGACTGTTTGTTGGAACCCTTACCTTGGACCTTGAACCTTGAAGTACCTTACTTGAACATATGGAGTAGCTCACACTCTGAGTGTCTTACGGTGAAAGGCTGCACCAACATATTATGATGCAGATTTTCTCCATAATACTACAAGGAAAATTCCGCAAAACATAAGGTACAAAGAATATTCAAAGGTATGTTACCAGGGTTGTTAACTTTACTTCAAAAACGTTGCGCGTTACCGTTACATTTTTTCTGGCACTTCGGATAACGAAACGCGTTTACCGTTACTGCTTCGCAAAAGCACGTAAAAGTAACGCGTTACCGTTACTTGTAACGCGATAACGGCCTTATCGTTACTATAAAGGTAAAATTTCCTGAAGGCCTTCAAGAAAACACGAGTCAAATTATTTCAAATGACCAGAAAATAATAACAAAATGTCAATGTCTGACGAACAATCGTCAAAAGCCGCCGAAACAAACTCTTTTTGAAGAACTGGAGCGTATGCCCAGGTTTTTGTGACTGACTGATTGCAGTCTGTGCCAGAGGAAAGACACCTTTTAAGGCCGCATTAGTAATGGTCGCGGTAACGGTAACGCCGTTACGTTACTGGAAATTAGAAAAGAGCTTCGTTACAGTAACGTTAACAACCCTGTATCTTACAAAGGCAGCTGCACCACCATATTATAAAGAGAATTTTCTCCTTAATATGGAGAATCTTCACTGTAAGACATTTAGGGTGCACCAAAGCCCCTGGTGTAAAGGGGACAAATCCTTGCATAATCAGGAGAGCCTCCTGGCTAATCTGTCCGCTGCCGCAGTTCTGTAAGGAGCAAGAGGGGGAGGGGTGGGGGAGGGGGAAGCCTCTGCACCGCAGGTTTACCGGATCAATCAGACTTCGATCGTTCGCTCCTACAAGTGTAGGAAGCCAAACTCGTCTATGTATTGATTGCTTTTGCACGGTTAGCGCGACCCCTTGTAAAAGAAGGACGGTTGGGTCAAAACAAGGAAAACTGGAACACTTCAAGGAAGTTCGTTGGAAGTCTGCTCCATTGCTTCCTTGTTTTCGAAGGCCGGTATCCGTCATTTTTCAAGGCCGGTCCCTTGTTGTCTCGCAACGCCAGACAAAGTCCAAGGGCCCGCCTTGATTTTCGAGCGCGCATCCAAGGGGGCGTCTTGGTTGGCCTGAGTCGGTTCAAGGAGCCGTCCTGGTGCGTGTGAGGCGTTTCAAGGCGTCGCCTTGTTTGTCTGCACAGCAGGACCGAGGAAACTCCTTGCTCGGCCAGGTTGTGAGGTCCCCGATGACGTCCTTCCGGGGTCCACCATGATGATACTCATAATGTCGTTGAGGCCGCCGGCTCCCACGGCGCAGCTGTGTACTTGGCCAAGCATACACCTGTAGCTGTGTCCTTGCAAAGTATACATCTATAGATGTGTGCTCGTAAGTGCGCTCCCACAGCTGTGTACACTGGTAAAAGAAAGGCATTAAAACTATGCCCTTAAAGGGCGTAAACGATTCACGCCCTTTAAGGGCGTGAAAGACCGTTAACGCCTTTGTTTTACCAGTGTACTAAGCACAGATTTGATCGTTTGATCTTGTAGTGCCATCTAACTCACACGTCTAACGCAGTCTGTCTATCGCAGTCCAACTCACGTCCAAAGTAGTCTAACTCAGTCCATAACGCAGTCTAACTCACGTCTAATGAACTCACCGCTGCCAACTCGTTGTCGGCGCGGCCCATCGGGAGGCGCCGCTAAATCTGCAAGTAGCGGAATGCGTTCTCCGCGCCAGACGGCGGCGCCCTGTCTCATTTGCATAAAAAATAGCATTCACGGTCGCGGATCAAGCGCCCCTTTATTTTCACTCGCATGTTCGCGCCCGTCTGCACGCTGCATGCGGTAGCAGCGCGCGGTGGCCGCAATCTGCTTGCACACCTGAACCACGAGAAAGCCGCGCTGGTTATCGGCGTGGTGTAAACGCCACTGTCACCCGCGTCGCACAGTGGGCCGGAAGACAGGCGCAGGCGGCCAAAACTCAAGACGCGTTTTGAGCCCCGGGGTCGCTACATGGGTCTCGAACCGAACGTGTGCACCGCCGCCAATGGATTGCTCTCCGAACGAGGAATCCATTGGTGGGGCCACATGTTCGGTTCGAGTCCCAATGAGCGACTCTGGAGCTCAAAACGCGTCGCCGGTGCCGGTCCTCTAGCCCACTGTGCGTCGCTTTGTGACAGGTCATTGCCACCGTTTCGACGTTTTGACATGCATTACCGTCGCTTTCCCTGCAGACTGATTCCGCGAGTCGGTGTCGTCGCTCTGTCTCTCTCGCACATACGGGACGCCCCATGAGTGCGAGAGAGACAGAGTGACCTGCCACCAGCGACATCTCTCCTTGCCGAGTTTCCCGGCGCCCTTTCTCAGAGGTGCGCGTGCGACACGAGGGTCTTGTCCGGCCGCTCCCAGCGAACTGATCCTGGATATACAGTACGTCTGTCTGTCTCTGTCTGTCTGTCTCTCTCTCTGTCTGTCTCTCTCTCTCTCTCTCCCCTTCCCCCCTCTCTCTCCCCTCCCCCCCTCTCTCTCCCCTCCCCCCCCCTCTCTCTCTCTCTCTCTCTCTCTCTCTCTCTCTCTCTCTCTCTCTCTCTCTCTCTCTCTCTCTCTCTCTCTCTCTCTCTCTCTCTCTCTCTTCTCCATAGTCGTGAAAAGACCACACCACCACCGAGCCAGACAAAATCAGAGGTCAGGCGGCACGCTCCAGAAATAACACACTCGTCGTTCCGTCTCTCTCGCACTCGTTGGGCGTTCCACGTGGGTGCGAGAGAGACGGAGCGACACTACTCGCTCTAGCGAGCGAGCAGGGGCCGGCCGCGATATTAGAGTCCGGGAGAGGCTTCCTCCTGGAGAGCTATAAATAACACGAATCTAGACGGCGCGCGCACGGAGCAAGGCACAGTGCGTGTGGTGTGGTGGCGGGGCGTACCCGGGGCGTGGCGTGGCGGGGCGTGGCGGGGCGTGGCGGGGCGTGGCGGGGCGCACCTTGCCGGGGCGTGGTGGTGGGGTCCCTCTCGGATTCATTTCATCAGGACCCCACCTGTCCGCCCTCGCGTGACACACGAGACTGGCGGGGTCGTCGCGACTTGTACTGTAGGACTCTGTTGTCGCGGCTTCCACTGTATAGGACTCTATAGTGGCGGATATTCCACTGTGGGACTCTCGGCCTCCACTGAAGGACTCTAGTCGCGGCCTCCATCTGCAGGACGCTATTATCGTGGCTTCCAGTATGCAGGACTCTTGTTGCGGCTCCTACTATGTAGGATTTTAGTCGCGGCTTCCACTGTGTAGGACCCTGGACTTCCACTAGGACTCTCGTCGCGGCTTCGGACTGCCACTATGCAGGACTCTAGTCGCGGCTTGCACTATGCATGCAGGACTCTAGTCGCGGCTTGCACTATGCATGCAGGACTCTAGTCGCGGCTTGCACTATGCAGGACTAGTCGCGGCTCCCACTGCAGGACTATGTAGTCGCGGCTTGCACTATGCAGGACCCTAGTCGCGGCTTACACTATGCAGGACTAGTCGCGGCTTGCACTACGCAGGACTCTAGTCGCGGCTTGCACTATGCAGGACTAGTCGCGGCTTGCACTATGCAGGACTAGTCCCGGCTTGCACTATGCAGGACTAGTCGCGACTTGCACTATGCAGGACTAGAGTCCTAGGACTCTATGCAGGACTTGTCGCGGCTCCCACTGCACTGTGAAAATTTGTTGTCACTTTATGACAAAATCGTAGATGATATTTTCATCACTTTCAAATAATGACTATGTCATCACAAATTGATGACATTTTCACCAAAGCTCCTATACTTATTGCATGGGCGTGACAACAATATCATCAATTGTTTTGATGACATTTTTGTAAGAAAAATTAGCCTTGAAATTGTCATCAAGTGACGACTCAAATTTTCACAGTGTGCAGGACTCTAGTCGCGGCGAGTGCCCGCGCGGCGCGGTGGTGCCGCTCCGCCAAATATTTCCCCGCCGCGGTCCGCGGCGTGTCGTCGTGCCGCGAAGACTCACTCCGTCGCTCTGTCTCTATCGCACTCACGGCGCGTCCCGCACCGGTGCGAGAGAGACGGAGCAGCCGGCACCGCCCGCTGCTCCAGCGCCGCGCTCCAGGAGTACCGTGACGGACGCGCCGGGCTACGCAGGCTTGTGGCGCCGGTGCGTGGCAGAGCGTGGCGCCGGAGGGGGGGGGGAAGGGGGGGAGGGAGGGGAGGGGGAAGGGGAAGGGGGCGCACGGGGGGGCAAGACTGGGTTCCGTGACCGCGGCGTGCACACTGCAGCGCCGAGGGGGGCCGGCGGCGGGGCGGAGGGGGCAGGGCGTGGGAGGGGCCGGGGACACCCGTTGGTGCAGCTGCAGCTGGTGACAGCTCGCGCAGCGCCAGCTGCAGCTCGCTGATTCCGGGGGGTCGCTTTCGTCGTCGCGCTCTGTCTCTCTCGCACTCCATGGGGCGCCCCGCGTAGGTGCGAGAGAGACAGAGCGACGAAAGCGACTCTCGGAATCAGTCAGCTGCAGTTGGCGGCGGGTGGCATCCTCCGCTGTACTGTTGCAGTTGCAATTGTCCCCCCCGGTCCCGCTTCCCACCCTCCTCGACCCCCTCCCCCTTCCCCCCCCCTCTTCCCCTGATGGGCCGCTGACTGTTCTCGCGCCTCAATCGCTCCCCGCGCGATCATCTCGGCCAACTACCGCGAACTAGCTGAAGCATTGGTGGGAGGGTTCGGGACGCTGCCAAAAAGCACCATCTCTGGAAAAAGAACAGGGCACTGAGTACCCGCGAGCCGACGCTCGCAGCCACGTCGACTTCTAGCCTCGCCACACAGCGGGCTAGAAGACCGCCGCAGCTCCCTAGGGAGATCTCCCTAGGGATCCTATAAATCCCCAGTTCTCCCCTGCTCCATCAGGGAGGCGGCCAAAACTTTAAACGCGTTTTGAGCTCCAGAGTCGGAGTCGAACCGAACGTGACACCTCACCAATCGCTTTCTCGTTCGGAGAGCAATCCAGTGGTGGGGTCATGTTCGTTTTGAGTCCCATCTAGCGACCCTGGAGCTCAAAACGCTGGAGTCTTGGCCGCGTGGTCTTCTGGCCCACTGTGCGTCAGCGAGAAGCCGCTGCCCAAAGTCCGAAGACCCCCCCCCCCTCTTTCCCGTTCCCCTTCCGTTCCCTCCACCTCCAGCATGCTCCAGCAAGCGTTATAGACAACATAGCAGGAGTCCCAAATCCAGCCGACGAGAGAGAGAGAGAGAGAGAGAGAGAGAGAGAGAGAGAGAGAGAGAGAGAGAGAGAGAGAGAGAGAGAGAGAGAGAGAGAGAGAGAGAGAGGGGGGAGGGGAGAGAGAGAGAGCGAGCGCTATGTGGAGTGCGTGCGTCGAAGAGTCCTAGACTACCCCTTCCCGAACGAGAAATCCATTGGTGAGATCACACGTTCGGTTCGATTCCCATTTATAGCGACTCTGGAGCTCAAAACCCGTCCAGAGTTTTGGCCGCCTGCGCCAGTCTTCTGACCCATTGTGCGTGCGGAGCTTACGTCACTGTTTGACCCTCTTCGCAAACTTATTTTACTTACTCGGGGCAAAATCGTAGCTATCTGTCTAATTTCACCCCCCCCCCAACGCGTAAGCCAGCTAGGTTTTTGCTAGGTCTTTGACGCGCGTCTCGAGAGGGTTGTGCCTCCGCTCGAACTAAAACAAACAAGAGCGCTCGAGTTTGAAATCGCGCGCCACGCGGCGGTTGCTGGCGACGCTGCGCTGAAAAGCGACCGCGCCGACCGCTTTACTTCACGAGATTTGGCAACCTCGCGTCGCTGCATGGAACGCACCCAGTCTTATTAGAAACAAAATCAAACCATAACAAAGCGAAATGTATGTCGACGGACATGCTTTCGTTTTTAACTTATTTACCCCTATGTTTTAGATACAAATGTGATTTTAATTATTCCAAGAGTCTGTTTTAACGCTCGCTGTAAAAATGAATGCTTCTGAAACGCGTGTGCCGAGCTTTGCAAATGAAACTTTCGAGCTTGTTGAGGATGAGGCCGAGCATCCTCTGGAGGGTGAGTTTCAGCGCGGGATTTCTCTACTCCCGTTTGTCCAATTCGGTTTGAAAACTGTTGGGAAACTGGCGTGCTGTCGCGCAGATGTGCGCAGCGGGCCCGTTGACGCCTCGCGCTTGCGCCGCGGTTCGCTTAACCTCTTTGCGTCCCGCCCGATGGTGTACCCGCCATGGCATCGGTTTCTCTCTGGGCTTGTTTGGCCGGAGCGAGCGCGCTGCTCCCAGAGCCGAGGCGCGAGATGGTCACGCGGGCTGGCTGCGACTGTTTCGTCGCGGTCCTCGGCCGCTTGCGCCCTTCGGGCCGCGAGGAATCCTTTCTGCCGAGGCTGCGTCGCAGCGTTGAGGTTAAATCGATCTGCCGCCATCGCCACCCACAGCGCCATGCGCGACTTGACAGCTGTGACGTGCGGCCGACCCCAGTGTACTAGCGTTAAGTTGTTTCTCACCGTTTTGATGCGCCCTGGGCGTTCGGGGGGGTACATGCTCTACTGCTGTGAAGGAACTTAAAGTGTTGCCGCCTTTAATGTTCGTGTCATGTTTCGTTATCCCCTGACATGTGAAATTATCTGGCTTCTGGAGACACTCATGTCGCACTGTTTGCCAAGTTGTGTTTTGTTTATACATACTGTGCCGGAGGAACTTTATGTGTTGCCGTCTTTCATGTTCGTGTCACATTTTGTTATCCACTGACATGTGGAAACTATTTGTCTTCTCGAAACACTCATGTCACACTTTTCGCCAAGTTCCTGTACGATTGTTTGTGGTCCCCCTTCTTTGTGTCAATACATGTATTAAAATGCTTTCTTTTCTTGTGTGCAGGTGTTTCCGCCCTGGTCAGCCGGCTGAATTGTTCGAGTGCTGGCAGTGATGCTGGCATCCAAGGGAGTCTGGAGGGTGACAAGAGTGGCTCAGTGGAACAGGGCCCGGAGAAGAACTTCCCATGGCTTCCTGCTTTCTCTAAGCATTGCCGTTTAGCAATTGGTTCCAAGAGTATGAAACAGTTGGATGATCTTCTTGCCATTTACTTAGAGTAAGTAAAAATTTATTCTACCATCATAGACTTTGTGCATTTTGCCAGTTTGGCTGCCCGCAATGATCAGGGCAGCTCAAGTTTAATTACTTTTGTCAGAAGTCTAACCCAAACTATTCTTCCCAACTTTAAAAACAACAATTAAGATAGTTTAATAAAGTGTTCTTCAGTCTGACTTTTCTGGTTTAAAGTCCCTATGTGGTCTCTTACATGTTACTCTTTTCCTTTTTTTATAGTATCAATAAAAGGAAAAACTATTTTCTAGCTGTGAACTACTCCTCTTCACTAGTTCTAAACCATAAACCAATATAAATTATTTAAAATTTAAACCTGTTATTTTTGTAGAGCACAGGTTTTGATCCCTAATAATATTAATACAAATATTACTTATAGATGCATGAAAATGATAGACTATATGTAGTTAATCTTCACAAGCTATAGTTAATTTGTCACATTGTAGGGAGCTTTTCCAACGAGCAGTAGATAATTAGATCTTATAAGAAATTTAGTTCTGTATCAGTGGAGCTTTTTGGTTGCAACATTGCCATCTCCCCCTCCTTTTCTTCCCCTTTTAAACAAATCATTTTATCTCAAAATCCTCATACCTTTCCCTGCCATATCATATCTGTAGCAAGCACTAAACAAAATTTTATGTGGAATTTTTTCTCATCCTAAATAAATTTGTGTTTTGTATTTATTCTTTTCCCTTTCTGACTTTTTTCATAATGTAAGTTCTGTAGTAGATACATTTTAATGTTAGGTCCTCTCATTGTCTTTGGAAATGCTTGTACAATGACATTAAGCAAAGCTTAGCCATGTACAACATTTTCCTGGAGTGGGCTTGAAAGTTTGAGAATTTTGATTTATGAATGCTCTCAAACTGTCATGTCATACTCTGTGCTCACAGGCATGTGACGGCACACTACCTGGACTGCCACAAGCTGCCCAACAAAGCCGCCAAGTTGAAGCGGAACATCAACGACACTATGATCTTCTTCCATATGCTCTACATGGACATTAGGGAGGTGAGATGATCTTAGCAATATCTCAAGTGCTGGTTTTAACTTATTGTAGCACAAAGCAGGAAATCCTATTAGCTCCTGAAAATATGCCTTAAGTCTCACATTGCTCAGCCTGTACCAACTGCTCATCATTTACATAGAGCATGATCTGTCTCTACTGCTTTGTTTTGTACTTCTAGGATACTCAACATGGAATCTACCATCAAATTGTGATTACTTTTATTTCATAACTGTATTGTTCATGTTTGTTTTGCATTTTTCCCTGCAGCCCCTGGAAAACGCATTTTACTATGATAAGATGACAGAACTTATGGCTATGTACCTGGACTTGGAAATAACTGCTGCAAGGTAAGAATAACTGTGAATTAATAACTTATCTTCTGTGTGACACACTTTATGGATGGGATGTTTTTTTTTGTTTTTGTTTTTTTCTAGGAGAGGGAAAGACACAGAAAAAACAGTTACCAATAAGCTCTCTACATCTCTCTATACTTTCCTTGGTAAGTTAATTAATTTTAGAGAACTTTTCAGAAAAAATATAAAGTGTCTTGAAGTGAACATAATTTTTATTATTATTATGTAACTAATTTCAGATCACTCTGAAGATCACATACTTGATGCTCTCTTAAAAACCAAACTTATCAATAAGCATTCCAAGAAAGTATGTGTGCCCCTCCTCCGGAAGATTTTGTCAGAACTTGTTGTAAGAAGACCACTTGCTGAACTGACATATGTGAGATTCCTCCTGTCATTTAAATTGTGGAAGAACGTTGTAGAAGATGTGGAAGAGCGTCGTGCTATCAATAAACTTGCAGCTCAACGTTTGCATCCTCCTCCGGAATATTTCCTGGTGTGTATTTCTCACTATTTATGTTATTGATGTCTTTGGTTGCTGTATTGTCCAGTGTGCAAGCATGGTCATCCAATTTTGTTTTCTTTTGGTAGGATCATGACATAGCCAAGCCGAATGCCGAAGTATTACCCAGAATTCCAAAGTCCAAGAAAAATTGTACCACGTTTTATCTTGGAGCAAAATTTAGTTTGAAGGATGCTTGCCGGGTAAGTGTCAGGTCATCTCTCTTCTATTCATGTTTACTTCTAATGATTTTGTAATGTTCATGTTGCTTTTATCTTGTCATTTTTGCAGGCCTTTTTCCGGTATTGTAAAGACACTAGCCGCTCTAATGTTTACCGACGCAATATTTCTACCTCTGAAGAGATTGAAAAACCATTTTTAATAGCCTCCCGTTCTTCACACAGAAACAATGATGTAAACTGTTGTTCATCATGTTATTGTTGGTATTTTGTAATTAAGTGTATTAACTTTACTCATTTTCTCTTGTGAATTTTGTAGGCTGAAGAAAGTGGCAGCTGTAGTCTTATCAATGATATCTGGAGCACCATCTCCAATGGTGATTCCAGCAGTAATTTGCTGGGAGAGTCTGATATGTTTAGTGAAGTTCATGTGGAAGAGAGAAATGACAGTTTGGCTGACGAGTCTTTCAAAAAGGAGAAGCCCCATGACAGCCCGGACTCTGGAATAGACACCCCAGATAGAAATCGAAGAAAAGACATTAGAAAGAAGAAGGAACCTGTACCTGTTACTAAATTTGTGATGATCAAGACTGAAAGTGTAGTCGATCCTATACCTGCCTCGAGTCCTGCCAAGGGGGTACAGGACTGTTGTTTGGGGTCTGTGTTCATGATGGAGCAGGTTAACAAGGTGGGGGGAGGGCATGGCCATCCAAAAGCTGATGTATGTGAATCTGAGTTGCCCACTAGTAGTAGGCAGCATTCTGTTCTAGAATCTTTGGTTTACACTCAGCCAGGGTCTGACAATGAAGCTGTTGCTTCCTCTTCAGTCAGCCCTAAAGCAGGCACTGTTCAAACCTCTCACCTTGACACCAATGAGTGTGATTCATCTGTTGAAATATTGCAATCACGGCAAATTTCTACTGATGTCAGCCTCCCACTTCAACTGAAGCCGTCATTGAACATAGATGAAGAATTAAGATCTGACAAAGCCCCCAAAGAAGATCTTCTGCTGTTCACTGAAAGTGATCCGGTTGCAGATGATGGGGGAGGTGTCTTCGAGTCTCCATTCTCAGATTTCAGCATGTTCCGTGATGATCTGTTCCCCTGCCGTAGTTTTGAGGACCAACCCTCAATAATTTATCGACGTGCAGATGTGACTGGATCTCTTCCTTTCCAAGGCAGCCCTCTTCTCGAAGAGGATGAGGAAGACTTCAGGAGTTTTAGGTGGACGCCTGATTATGCGTCTATTCAGAGCACTATCATCAATCAGTCCTCTGGAACAGGCTCAACTTCAGATCTAACATCGTGCTACGGTGGTGTGGAATCCAAAACGACACCAGAGGACAACGAGGAACCTAAACTGGGACATGACTTGAAGTCTGCAAAGGGATCAACTCAAGGTATGTTGTGGCATAATGTTTCGTGTGGGGGTAAAGTAATACAAATTCGATCTGATGTGTTAGCTCGCTATAAGGCATATGTATCCCACCTTCGTTCCCAGTCTGTACCACCATCTCAAACTGCAACACTGTCTCAAACAGCACCACCATCTCAAACTGTAGTCATGTCACAAACTGTACCACCATCTCAAACTGTAGCAATGTCACAAACTTTACAACCATCCTCCAACTCTCTTCCCCCACCAACAATGGCAATATCACATGGTAACAGTAATAACGCATTGTTAGAAGGGTCAGACAATCTCAAGATCCTAGCAGAGGAAGCAGTGCGTGTAAGGGAAGCTTCTGTGGCTGAGGCAAAATGTAAATCTAAATTAGCTGCTAACTTAAATTTACCACTTAAGAAACGTAAATCTTTAGCGTCTGTTCCTGATCTAGCTACTGTTAATGGTAAGAATGTAAATTGTGAACCATCGTATCCGTCGGCTCCCATGTTGAGCATTGCCCAGGTTCAAGGAGTGAGCAAAAGTGTCATTGTCATGAACAGTCAGTATAGTTGGTCCAGTGGGCGATCCACCATCCCTACTGCAACTCAGGTGAAGGACAGGGTAACTGCCTCAGCAACCACAATCATTCCTCATGAAGATCCAAGAGACAAACCTATTGATATGAGTTCAAACAAGATAACAGCCAAAACTGAGGTGCCAAACTTTGTTAACAGAAGAGTAGATAACGTTTCTGTCGGCAGTTCACTGTGCAAGCTTTGTAAACAAGTTGGTTGTCAAGGTATTTGCCAGAATACCAAGAATTTTTATGTTCAAAGCAAGTCGATCATTAAGTGCTGTGAAGTGAAACATTGTAGTGGGTCATGCAAGAATGCTCCTCAATCAGTGCACCATTACACTGCCCAACGAGAAGTTTCAGTGACTAACAAAGTCAAGACAGACTCAAATAACAAGCCAAATGGGATTCTCAAAACAAGACCCGGCATTGTTTTCTGTCAACATTGCAAAACTGTGAAATGTGATGGGCGCTGCAAGCTTAACAAAAGCTCAAGTGAAGGTGTGAAGAATCAGAGGGTTCCTTTTAACAGCCCCTCGAAGGCTGTTTTAAAATGCTTCCAATGCAAATCTCCAGGCTGCAATGGAAAGTGTATGACAAGTCATTCGCGATGCTCTACTGTAGCTCCAAGCAATCGGAAGACAGCACGTTGTGGACTTTGTAAAATTCCCTCTTGTTCTGGTTCATGCAGGACAACTGCATCAAAATGCAGCATCTGCTTTTCTGAAAACTGTGAGGGGACTTGCTATTTGACTGGGCGTAGCACTAACAATAGCCTATCCACTGTAAATGACTTGAGTGTCTTAAACTCTCTTGTGTTTGCTGACAAACAGCCGAAGTGCTTGGTTTGTGCTAAAAACTGTTGTGGAAAGTGCAAAAGTGCTTCTGCATCAGGTTTTAAGTACTGCCCATACTGCTTTCCTGATGTTTACAAAGGAACAAGCTTCAGCCACAGTGTAAAATCAATACTTGGAACAAGTGCAAAGCCCAAGACCGAAGTTGCTCTCAGTACACCTAAAAGAGCAAAAGCCTCTGCTCCAAGTCGCCGTACTAGAAGCGCATCAACATTATCAAGACACACTGCTGCTGCAGGTAGTGATGCCCAGTCCTTCACTGTTGATGATGTGAAACGCCGTAAGAAAGCTGTGCAGAAGCCTATTGCTAGATAGCACAGCACAGCATCAGTTTCATGGAGTTTTGGCCTGAAGTTAAACTATCACCACAATTGTTAGTAGATGCAAACCGGTACTTAGCTCCAGTTTTGGTTTTGTATAAAGAGAGTTGTGTATTATATTTTATTGTTTATAGTCTCCTATTACTAGGAGACCCAGAGTTTTATCCTGAAAATGGTGCAATGTCAATATAAGGTATTTCTGTGATCCTCAGTCAAAAACCAGCAAGTTAGTCATATATTTTAGGTGTAGTTTATTCTTAGACTCAACTTGAGGAGTTTTGCTTGGAGAACACAGGGATCTTAGCTTTAAGTAAAGATAATTTGTAATGTTTTCTTTATTAATTAAGTCAGGGTTTATATTTAAATACATTGTGTTGTACATTTTCCTCCTTTCAGTATTCAAATGTTTAGTATATGGGCCTGATTTAAAAGACAGGGACTTACTATTTATTTTGTCCCCCTAATGTTAGTGATTTTGGAAATGTCTTGAGAAATATCAAACTGTAGAAGGAAATTTGCTTAGCTGTTGGTTAATCCACTCCCCTTAAGGTGGAACTGTAAAAGCATAGAACTTATCGAAAGCATAGTTTCACTGAAGTCTCTTACTTGAAAATCATCTATTTAACCAACCGAAGAGATAGGAGTTTGCAGCTCTTTCTTACAACAACATTAATTTGTCTCATTCCCATTTTATTCAAAAAAATTAATTGCACCAAGTTAAGAAACAGTTCCATGTTAGAGGACGTGTTCTTACAGCTAATGCAAGTTTCATTTTTATGCTTTAAGGGAAGTTTTGTCAAGTAATAGTCTGTTCAGAAAAGGTTTTCTTTCTTATAAAGGGTGGGTTTTGTACGAGGTATTTATTACAACATCAATTGTCTGATGTTGATGATTGTTGTGTAATTCTGTTTAAATTAGATTATTTATATATACATGAAGTTGTCTTTAAAGTTCCTTACGAGCCAAACAATCATGTTAAAACATCACATTGTTAAAAAAATTGTTTGATGCAACTTTTTAGAAAAATTGCTGTTTGTAGTTGGATCCTGCCGATGGCATTTGGTCTCTACTCTGGTTGTTGATAGTATCACTTTGTAACTCCGTTGCGTCTGTCTTCAAATTGTAGCATTGTTAACTTCAAGATCGGTGACACTCCCTCTTAAGTTGTGCCTTGCGCTTTGTGATGCAGATTAGGAAAGGTGTTCCTTAAGCTGTACCATTCCACATTGTTCCACACTGATCTCTAAGACTTGTCTACCTCATGTACATGTTTAAGCTGCAAAAGGATGTAAAATTGTGTATATTTCATGGTGCTCCTTGCTTGAGCTCTCTTCTCTTTGTTGTTAAGAATTATTAAGAAGTGCACAACTATTTTGTAATATTTTTAATACATAGAGGCTTTTGGTTTTGTCAAGAGCAGATGAATTCTCAGGAAGGAAATTGTGTTAACCCTTGGTTTTAAAGTCAGATGGCAGAATTCATATTTTCCTGTCTTTCTCACTGGCCATAGCAAATCAAAAGAATTCCTTCTAGAACAAGACACCTTCAGGACAAACCTCTTTAAAACAGCTACATGCTTTTTGTATTAAATTCAAAATTGAGGCTCTTGAGTTTTCAACCCCATTTAGTTTCATCATTTTTTACTTGCATCCCATTAAGAAAAAAAACAAAATTTTGCTCATGTTCTTGATCTTAGTGATGTTTAAATGCTACTTGAGATACAGCCTGCATCAAATCCTTTGAAGAAGACTTGGAACAGTAACATCACCAACTAAAAAATCCCATCAAATATCAAAAAACTTTCTTTTTCTTTTTCCAAAGTAAATCTCTCATTTTCTCTCCTTTGTTTCATTTTCTGCATTGAAATTTTTCAAAACCATATTGGATGGAACTAAAGCTTTTGGTTTGTGGTGACTTCTTAAAAGTACTCAAATATGCCCTTTTGTGTTGCTTCTGTATCTAATGACTCTTCCAAGAAGATCCTGCATACTCTTCATTCTTCGTCTGCACCACTAAGAAGATATCATCCTAATTAATTATTGATTCTTATTACGTATTTTTTTTTTTCGATTTACTTGTGGCCTTTATCTACGTACTCTTATTGCAATAGCATCAATCCGAAACCATAGTCGAGACAACTTTTGCAATCTTTTAAGTCAGTCAATACGTAATTTGCCATAAATTGGTTTTAAATGTAGTTAAGTTGAAGTTACATTTCTTTTACAATGCAAGTCCTTCTGACAAACTTACATCTTCAGTTCAGAAACTTCTTTGAAGTACTGTACTCAAGTTTGCCTTATTGTTCCCTTGGAATCAAAAGACCTCAAGAGGATCCTGCCTGCCTGCCTGCTCTTCATGTTTTATCAGCACCCCTATGAAGATAAACATCCTAACTGTTTCTTGTTACATTTAATTTGAACTACCATTACTTATCTTATTACATTACTTTTGCAAAAGTATCAATTCAAATTGAATTCCAGATAGTATTTAAATTTTTTTAGTCCATGCAAGAATTTGGCATTAATTTTCCTCAAATACAGTTAAATTTAAGCTTTCAAAATCAAAGCCCTTCTGGCATCCTGTTTTGATCTTCAATTCATCGTGGGATCAACAACGCTTCGTTCAACATCATCAGATCATCTCCTGAGTCTTCTGCAAGATTGTGGCCGTCCTTGTGTGAGCAATCAAGTGCAAAATTATTTCATCATCACTCTTTCTTGTGATTTAACTTTGTTTTAATTTAACATTGACATGTAAGAGATTTGAGGTATATATTTTTTTAGCTTTAATATTTATTGCCTTTAGAGAGTTCGTTTGTGGTGTCTACTTTTGGCAAAGTTTAATGGCAAGTCTTACCACCTGGGCATTCATAGAAGTCTTTTCTGTTCATTTATCTTTACTTTGAGGTATGATTTTTCTATTGGGATTAGTATTCATTGAAATCATAAACTTACTTAAATGCGCACACAAGCCACATCTCTTCTCTTTTACCATGGCACAATGGTCTTGGGCATTGATTTTCATGCAATCTCTATTTAGAGGTAAGACATTATAACTACACAGCCTCAGTATAGTTTTTTTGTTGCTGTTTTTTTCCTTTTAAAAATAACAGTGTATGTACACAAACTAATGATGTAGTGTTGTGCCTACATTTAACATTGTGGGGTATGGGCCACTTCTTTGAATCTGTACTGTGAAACATGACTAAGTTCCGGCTAAACTTAGCTTATATTTTTTATTATTATCGTTTGTTTTTCCTTTAAGAAGCGGGAAGGGGAGGGGTAAACATTGGTTTTGAATTGTGTTTTGGAAAGTTAAGATATTGCATCTTGACAGTTCATTTTGGGACCTGTTATCCGTTAAATTAATGGGAATGTCTCAATGCCCTTTCCTTTTGAGGTCTGCGAGTGGTGTGCACATAATTTTCTTCTCTTTTACTGTCATTGTGTACTAAAAGATTTTTCCTTATTGGCAGGTTTACAAAGAAGTGCAAGAACAAGTAGGCGACAAAGTGAGCAAGCCACTATTGATTCTACTTGTGGTGGGGTCTTAGCTGATCTTGGATTAGGATCAACTGCCCTTGAATCAGACCTTGTGGACTTGGGTTTGGACGATCTTGGTCTGGAAAAAGCCTTGAGTGGTGGTTTAGAAAACTTGACTGGGGAATTCGATGCATCAAGTGGAGACGATGAGAATGTTGTTGATGCCGGCATTGAAGTGGCTCAACCCAGCACCAGAGCTCCCAAGCGACCAGCCTCAGGTATGTGTTCTACATAACCACGACCACAGCTGAGTTTATTTCATAAAATTTACATGTATATTTTATTATTTTTTTTGAGAGAGGAAGGTGTATGTGGCCCATGTTCATTTTAGTTTTATTTCCCTCCACAGATGTCCGCCGAGGACGACCACCCAAAAGAAGGGGGTCAAATGCAAGTCAACCTACTGTAGCCAGTACCACATCCCCATCAATGAATGGTATGTTCAAAGGTTTTTATTTGGTAATTTATTGGATCAATTGGTTTGATCCATCGTGTTGATTCCCTTTTATTCCCTTTATTTCAGTTGTGGTTCCAAAGAAACCCCGACACAAAGCCACATCCATATGTGCTATGCCTCTGACTCGGAGCATTGCTGATGCAGTGGGAATTCGACTCCCAGATCCAATTCAGGAGGTAAAAAACAAGGTAAATAAAACTTTAATTTTTCTTCTTCTGTCTTTGTAAGAATTACACCCTAAAATGTTTTCTGTTTTTTTTTTTGTTTTTTTTTTTTTTTTTGTATAGATGGCGACTATGAGGAAGCAGCAGTCCAAGAAAAGTGTGATGTGAATTGAAGTATATCATCCAAGAAATGATTTGCTAAACATACCAGTAAAGTTATTTGAGTGAAAAAACTTTACAAAGATAGTGAACTTTTTATCTTTTTATTTAATGAAAGATTTCTAAACAACATGATGCTACTTTGTTGTAATGTATGTTTTTTTTTTTTTTTTTTTAAAAACTGTATTGGAAGAGATTTAATGTACGTACCTACTATACGTACTTTGGAATGAACTCAGTATTAATTGTAATTGTGACTCCAAGTTGGAACTCTAACTTGAACTTGTGTGTGCAAGACCTTGTATTATGAGCTTATTAAAGCTCTAGAACTATGCCCACCTTATTTATAACTTGCCTTTTAAACCTGTTGCCCTGTCCCTAAGCTGTAAACAATGAATTAAAAAAACAACATGTTTTATACGGAGGTTGTTACATTTATTTTCCTATTGTATCCAATCCAGCTCAATAAACAGACCAGAGGGACAAGGGATGCTGATTGTCTAACAGAACCTTTTAATTAAAAGCTCATTGATCACTCCCAAACTCTTCGAACACTTAAGCGGGCGCTTACTAAGTCGTTTCCTTCGGCAGCGCGGTGAAAAGCGCACGGGACCAACTCTGTAGGAATTCAGGCGGATCGCCCTCTCGCATTCATGGGGCGTTCCATGCTAGTCCCGCTTAAACGATGCGCGGAATCATTCAACTGAAGGCGCACCACAGTGGGCCAGAAGACTAGCGCAGGCGGTCGAAACCGTCCTCTCTGGTCAAAACTCTTGACGCGTTTAGGGCTCCAGAGTCGCTAAATGGGACTCGCTTTCCGAACAAGGAATGGGGTCACACGTTCGGTTCGACTCCCATCTAGCGACCTGGTAGTTAAAGTTCTAAACGCGTAAATAGTTTTGGCCGCCTGCGACGGTCTTGTGGCCTACTGAGCGTACTAAAGCGTTCCACCACCCGCTGGTCCACGCCCTGCAAGCCGACGAAACAGAATCATTCAGGCCGAGGGCGTCGCGCACTTGCCACTCTCCGCCGTTTGAAGCGGCCTTGCCGCTGCCGCCGTGCGCTCCAATGCACATCCGGTGCCACAGCGGTCCGTCCTCCGCCGTGGTCAGGCGGCGGTGTGTTGTTCTGTCTGCGTCGTCTGCGTCTGTCGCCTCTGCGTGACCTGGGCTCCCCAAACATTGTTTGTTTACTTGCAAGGTGCGCCCCTTTCCGCGGACCCGCGTCGGGCCGTCCATTCTTGCCGGCGTGCGTGGCTGCCGTCCTCGTTGTGCGCGGGTCGGCGCGACTCGCAGTGAGGCCGCCACCGGCCCGTACCGGCCCGACCGCCGCCCTAACCCCACTCGGCACGTGCAGTCGGCGCTTACCTCTCTGTGCTTTGCAGGTTCCTGCTTGCCGCGCTCGCTCTCGCTGTGTTTGCGTCGCCCTGAAGTTTGTCTGGCAGTCGCAGGCGAGCATGGAGGCTTTCCCCGCGGAGGGCTTCGGCCCGAGAGGGCGAGGGAGTCGCGGGGGAGGAGAGAGCCGCCGAGGCCGCGGTGGGCGAGGCCGGGGCAGTGGCGGCACAGGCGGCAGCCCCTCCGTTGGGGGAGGACGAGGACGAGGACGAGGACGAGGACGACGCGGCAGCAGCCCTGTCAGGGGCGGACGCGGCAGGGGCGGGCCTGTCGTCTGGAGCGGAGGGGGCCAAGCAACTTCCAGAGGTGGGGCTGCGCCTCATAGGTACGTTAACTTTTAACGACCAGCTGGTGCTTGTTTCATTGTCTAACTAGTTTCTACTCTGGTTTCAGATTGCTCCCGACAGAAATATTTCTTGACCCACTTGTGGGCCCATGTCTGCCTTTGAAAGGTCACAGATGGATCATAATAAGAAATCTTCCAGTATTGAGAGTTCAAGATTCTCACACTCTCTGTGATTTTATTGCGCAACTTATTCATGTTAAAGTTCACAAACTATGGTTTAAAGTACCTACGAATGAATGTCAAAGGCTTGCAGCTTTATCTTTATTTCCTAGTCCATCGGACTGTTACACATGTATTGAAAAGCTACATGGGCAAGTGTATCATAACCACCGCTTGCTTGTAGGGGGATATAAAGTGGGAGCAGGAAGTACTAACGAATGTTTTGTTACTGAGAACTGCATCAAGATCACTAATCTTTCAAAAGCAGTCACTGTGGACACACTGTGGAATTGTTTTGAGAATTGTGGCCAACTTGGAATGATTTACCTAAGGCCTGGCCCAGGTGATGGCAAAGTGGAGGCCTTGGTCAATTTTGAAGATTCAGACTCGGTGATGAATGCCTTGAAATTAAATGGGGCCACTCTGGACGAGACAATTATGGAAGTGGTTTATTTGGACTGGAAGCTCTCTGTTTGTGTCTTTCCTCTGGATCGTTTTCCAGATGGTTACCTTGCATCCATTTTGAAGGATGTTGAAGGTGTGACTCATGTTGAATATGCTCACAAACAGAGCAAATCCGCGCAGGTTTTCCTTTCTGTAAGTCTTTTTTCTTACGTACCATCCATCTTTCTTTATCATGCAATTCATTTAAATCCGGAACTTTGGTTTTAGGATGAGACCAGTTATTCTGTTGCTCTTAATTTGGACAGACAATGCTTGAATGGAAATTACCTGTCAGTGAAGCCACCGACCAAACTTCTGTACTTGATACCTAGCAATATCGATCTTTTAGGTGAGACCCCTTATGAATTTTTGTGAATAATTTCTACTAGTTTTTAATTTCCATGATAACATTGTGTCTTTCTGTATCGCCAGACTTCGAAGCATTTAGTGTTGTTTTGAATACTTCGAAGGTGACACCACACCCCAGGAAGCGTGGTGTTCTAGTACTTCATTTCTATGTAAGTTAACCTGCAATCTTTCTGCATCTTATCATGCTTACAAGTTACACTCTTCACAGCACTTAATTCATCCCTTCTGCTGCAGACTCAAAGTGATGCTGACGCCGCTCTCCAATCCTCTCCTGTGCTGATCAATGGTCAGTCGTTGACTTTGTACGACTCTGTGTCCAAGGTTTCGTCCACAATGGCCAAATTGGAAGTTACGGGGGCAGAAGATGAGGATGACAAGGTAAGCACTGAACTGGATGGTGTTGTGGTTAGTGCAGCTGTGTTTGAGATTTTTATTATTTGTGGTTTTGTGTACCTCCCTTAAAGTTACATATGTCTTCGTCCTTATGTAAGCTACACTTATGCTTTTCTTCTTCTTCTTTGGCTCTTAAATGCCTCATGCAGATACCAAGAAAGCACCCAAAGGAAATGGGAAATTATGAGAAGATGCTGAATGAATCAGAGGAGCTGAGGAAGAAGATGACGCTCATAAAGTCTTTAGAACGTGCGGCAAAAGCAACCAGTCCTTTTGAAGTGAGTGCTTTTTTTTTTTTGTTGTTCTTTTAGTTGAAAACTCATTTGTTTTTGTAAAAATGTTGACATTTTATCTATTGTTTTGCTTTCTATCATTACCTAATTTTCTCATTTTAGGGACAACAAAATCAACTGCTATCAAAAAGAAAAAGGAATAATACTAAAACACTGAAAAAGTCCAAAAAGGAAAAAAAATAAAATTGAGCCATAAAAAGTTTCCAATTTACCAGCATTCTCTAGAACTGTTAAGTGATGTATTTAAATAAAGCTTGTGGCACTCACACCAGTGCATTGGTTCCTGTCTAATTTTATAAACACCCAATTAACCCTATTGAGAAATTCTGAGAAACACTTAAAATCGCTACTCCATCTGCCATCCATTAAAAAGCGAACCGCTCCTTCCTGCACCCACCGACACGGGGACCAAATGGCTTTATTCGTGCACAAACAGTCGAAGTGGTTTGAACGGGCCCCTCGTACCCGCCGTGCCCTAACATGCATATCCGGTGTCACGTGGTATTCACAGTACTGTACCCTGTGAATAAGAAATGCTGCTGCTGCTGCTCGGTCCTTTCCAGCTACTTGTGTACTTTACGTCAATCAAAAATATTTTGTGGAGTCATTGTCATCAGAAAGAAAGTGTTAATATGGCAAAAATTTGGGTTTGTCATTGATTGAACACTATCGTCTCTTTTGTCGGTGCAACCGAATTCTTCAAAGGGATCTCAAATTTGACTTGGCTTCTGCCTTTGGAGGTTAAGTCCCCACCTATTTACTCTCTTCGACTGATTTGTCTGATACTCGTCATCAGAATAGTACGTCAGTCTTATCTGTTCGCTGAAAAGTTATGTGAAGCTTGCTATAAAGCCTGGTTTACTCTGCTGGAAACATGCGGGTTCGTACTTCTTTTATGATCATTTGACATTTCTGCTTTTCAGTGCTAGCTCATTTGAATGATAAACACAGTTTGAAAAATTTTCTGTCTTACAGCGGGCGAAACTAGCTGCTGGGTCTGCTCCCGCAGGATCGTTGCCAACAGCAAGTTCATATGTGGTACCTCGGTGCTTTGTTTGTGACGAACCTATCAAATCTCATCGCTTTAGCACATCACTGTTGGCAGGACGAACTCAATATACTCATTCTCCATTGCCAACAAAAATTGGTGGATACATAGGTGATGAATTTGTAGTTGTCGTCACCCCTCAAGATGCACTATGTAAGCATTGCATGGCTCTTATAAATACCATGGACCGATTAGAGCTTGAGCTTCGTCAGCACCGATACACATTAACGCAACATCTAAAAACCAAATATAAACTAGGTAAGCTAAAACTAATCGACATGTTCAGTGCATTATTGGTCCTCACTTGTATTTTGACTCATTGTTCATATTTTCTTTAGATGAGCATACTGCAGTGTCAACTACCAGTAATTCCAAGGTATGTTTACAAATGTTTGCAAGTTTTATCTTTTGGAGTTGATTTAACAATCTTGTTTCACTCTCATTTATTTTGATTTGTGTCTAGACTTTTCATGTGGAGGAGGACCTAGATGAACCAGAGATAATTGAAGTGTCAGATGAGGAATGGACACCAAATTCGACACCTAACAAGAGACAGCGAACTGAGTCAAGTAAACAACACTGTTGCACCATTTGCAGTGCCACTTACACAAACTTAAGTCTGTTCATGGCACATCTTAGTCGCCACAAGCAGATAGCTTCCAAGACCAAGGCGACTTCAGTACCTGTTTTGTCTACCGTTAAGACTTATGTGTCGGACACTCCTAGTCAAGGATTAAAATTTAAGTGTGGGTGTTGTTCAGACTCTTTTCCCACCAAGGAAAGCTTGGCCATCCACATGCAGCAGCACACTATGGCTCAAACAAAGCCAAAAGCAAGCTGTGTTCTTTCCCCTAATGTGAGTAAATTAACCAATGAGAGTTCCTTGCTGGAGATTAAATCTGCACCAGTTGTGCAAACTTCATCATTGTTTGAAGACATTGAAGAGTTGTCTCACCACGAACCCCAAGCTCAAGCTCCCGGATCTGTTGGAGTGTGCACAGAGGAACAGAAAGGAAGAGTATGCCTGTTAGCATTACTGAATAATGGTGTCTGCTCTGATTTGTCTCACCGAGCGCCAGCCTCAAGCTCACCACAAAATTCTCCGCAGAACTCAAGTGTGCTCAATGAATCTAAAGTGAATGTTTCTGCTGGTGATCAAACCATATCTATTACCGTGTCAATTCCTAGTTGTTTGGATGGAGGTCAAATGGTGGAGCAACAACTCTCCATCCCTGCTGTATCTCATCATTCCAGCAATTCAACTTGTCTCTCATATCCTGTGACTTTTACCAATTCACTGGTGACATCGTCTTTAGTCAATACTTCGTTTTCTGTGGTAGATACACAAATCAACAAAATCCAGGAGAACAATTTGAATTCATTGGACCAAAATGTCCACATGAACCACTCTTCTAGCTTGCAAAATAGTTGCCTGGATTTGCCTGATTTGTGTGATCCATTTCCTGAAGTAGCAAAGTTGGACAACCAAGTGGCTCAAAACTCCCATGAACTTGTGATAAAAGGCAACAATAGTGAGAAAGCACCTCCAACGTGGGGTGGCATAAATGAAGTAAAAAATGTTACTGATCGTGTGGTGAGTGCTCCCACTTCCAAGATTTCCTCAGGTAGGTTGGGTCAAAGTATGGACATGCCCTCTCTTCTAGAAGACGAGATTCTTCCAAGAGAAGACAGTAATCAAGAAACATTTCGTTTGGCATCAGGCGAAGTCTGCGCCTTTGAGTCGGACAAAAATACTGAAAGTTTAGGAAGGATTAATGCCTCTTCTCAACCAGACTCAAACAAAAATGGAACAGACTCTGTTAAAAATATAGCAATTGTCAGTGTAACCAGCGTCCAAATGAATAAGGACAGCTACGATGAGAGCAACATTGTGACAGATTGGTTCTATGCATCATCTGGGAAGGAAGGCCAGAAAGCAAGTGACTTAGACCAACCTGCGGAAGCATCATGGTTCCCTGAAAGTGATCAAATATCTGTTTCAGAAAAGTTACACAATGAAAAGTGCAGTGCTGTGGGATATTCCACTGATTCTTGCATAACATCACAGAAGCTAACAACTGAGGGGCGCAAGTTAGCAGATGATTGAGAAGAAATAAAAAGAATCATATCCTTTGTCTGATTTCTGTTAGAAAAGTTAAATTCAAAATTAGTTCATGCATCTTTCATTTGTGGAGAAAAAAAACTTCTGTTGACTATTTCTAGATGCCTTTTCTGACAACTTATTATTATTATTATTATTAACTTATTTTTCTTGTGATAAAGCAGCGAACAGCATTAACTTCAAAGTTTTGGAGTATTTATGAAATGTATATTGAGGAAATTTTGGTGGCTCCTCTGAGTGCACCCCAAATTTCATGAGAAATGTATAAGGGAAGTTGAACATTTTTATTTTAAGTTGTTGATGTTACAAAGTTACCATTTTTTTAAATGTAAGGTATTGAAAATGATGCTTGTATCTTTCTTTCCTGCATGTATTTCATGCTACCGCATTTTCTGTGTAGTTTGCCAAGAGGAGACTGTAATAGGATTGCTGATCTCTTAATCTCTTACAACACTAACTTTGTTTAAGTCTTTCAAAACACTGTGGATGCAGTCAAAACTCCTCTAAAATTTGTATACCTTGTTATTTACGTAGTCCATTTAAATAATGAACATGTGTGCTTTTCTAGTCTGCATTTCCTGCAAAGAAAGTAGTCACTCGAATTTAACCCTTTTTAAAAGAGGTTTTAATCTTGAGGTATTATAATTTATAGTACAAATCGTTCAATAAGTCAAGTTATGGAAGGGTGCTGTTTGCTGTACCACGACATTTAACGTTATTGGTGCAACTGTGAAATCACAAAGGTGAAAGAAATTAAAGAATTTTCACACATATTGTTAAAAAAAATTTCTGATACACCTATATGAAAAGTAATACAGGAGGCACCTCAAAAACAAGGCCAGATGTGTACACGTAAAGAAAATACTGAATCATAGCTTTCCCAAAATGATTCTGGGCAAATTGGCCCTAAATAATTTAGTGTTTAAAAAATTAAGTTACAGTTTTCTGAAAGAAAAGAAATTGCCTGAGGGTCTATTGCCAATGGGTCTATTTTCTCTTTTGGTGTTGGCCGCCTCTTGTGGTACACTGACGCACTAACGTTATTATGTACACCTCAAGGATTATATTCACCCAAGGAAAACTGGGTAAATCAAATCATATTGACCATCAAATGGCGTCATCTTGACGACACCAATTTTTAAGATCATGGGCCTCATTTTGTTTTTTCTGTTCTCCTTGGGATGCAGCATGTGCCCAAATACTTGCTGGTTTTCCCCTAACTATCAATATCTTGTTCTGGGCATTGTTCCTGTGACATGCCAAAAAGGTGGTCAACACCTTCCCGGCGCGGTGCTCTGCCCTGATTAGAGACCCCCCCAGGGCGATAAGATATTGATAAGCTGGCTATAAGAAGAGGAAACACTCGATTCTTTTTCCGTCTTTGTAAATGCAAAAGAGTTCCCCTCATCGGGTCCCCACCCCCCCTACCCGAAGGGATGATGGAGTTTTTGTTTCAACACCCTTGTGTAGAGGAGGTAGGGGAAAAGCTGATCGAGTGATGGCCTCACTGACATTTCGCCTCAAGATACTCATCGTCATTTTCCAGTGTAAAATAATGTTAGCAGCTGACCACAGATTTTCAGATTGAATGCATGATGTTGCATGGATAATGACGACTTATTTTTAATTGGTTCTACACATCCTTTTATTGAGGTTGTCAATTGTACAAACATTCAGACAGATCAAAAGATATCTAAAGGAAGGAACACATTCTGCCATACCTGTACAAAATAACATACTACACTATAAAACAACAAAAACAATAAAATTAACAAAAAGCCTGAAATAATAATTTGTCTTAAATAAAAATATATTTATGTTCATATATGTATATTTATATGTGTGCATAACTCATGCACACCTTACAACTTACTGAATGTTAATGACTTAAAACTTGTTCACTTTTTACTAAAAGTCATTCGTCACAGCATCCACTTTCCGCACATACAAAATTACAACTCTGCTGTTCATGAAATACTGCCAATTGAGCCATGAATACAAGAATTCTAATACTACAGTGAAAACATTTATGTGGCACAGGTCATATTTGGCCCGATATACAGAAACTCAAGGAACTCATGACTTTCCCATTTTCTTAAATCAATCTAATATGCACTTAAATCACAATAAAATGTCAAAATAAATTAAAGTAAGTGGGAAATAATAACAAAACTCTTCGGCATTAAGAGTTGACAAATAAAGACACAAAAAGATAAAATTAGAAGGCATAACAAGTACAGTACTCAGTTCAATTGTTTCGCATCTGCCGCATTCACTGGTAGAGTGGAAAATCACATTAGGCTCTGATGGAAGCAGTTTGTACAGATAATGGAAGCCGTCATACCAACCTACCTTCAACATTACAATAAATCATTACCAGAAAGCAGAAATAATTTATTTTGAATAAGAAAATAGTACTGTTGGAATGAATTGGCAGCTGGGGTATGACTGGAAGCTTCCTACTTCCTAATTTTAATTTAACACCAAATTTTAAATGAAAAGAAAAAAAAAGATTTAAAAAAAAAAAGTTGAAGTACAAACGTGCTTCCTCACATAATAGCTTTCGCTACAGAAGCTTTTAGCCCTCAACCACCAACCTTTACATGAAAGCAACATTACTCATCAGTCTCAGAGCAATTGTTCTAGCAGAGAGCATCACAGCAGGGGCCTCACGGCCGAACAGCAAACAAGACACGAACCTACTGATAATACCTTCACAAGAACTTTCTTTGGAGTCAATGTTTCTAAATTACACATCAATTGTTGAGATTCCCCTGCATTCAGTAAATGAGTAAATATAAGCCTAGAGCTCTCTGTACAGTATGTTAACAAAGACTAGCATACACATTATTGGTTCGACTGAGCAGGCCAGCTACTTATAATCTTGCGCCTGACCTGTACCTCCCTCCAGTCAACATTATTCTTATCACCATATTATCAGTTACAATAAGAATAAATCCTAAAATAGACATCCCATCAGCCCTGGTTTGTTGTCTATTGAAAGATTAATTACGAGTCCCTATCACTGGTAGATATTGGAAAATTCATTAGGTAGCTTCCTCCTAACATTATATGTTCACTGGATACAAACATAATTTATATGAAAATGTCGTACATTCATTTTTACTTGCTTCATCACAAAGTATGATTGAAAAAAGTTTAAATGGCGTAAAATTGTTTCCGAATCCCTAAAGACAAAAGTTAAATTGTAGCAAAATATGAAATACAGATAACACACAACTGATGATTATGATGATGCAACATCAATGCACTTCATAAATTGGGCCTACATAATCTACTACAAGAGAGAAGAAATATTAGAAGCAGGATTTTTTATGCATAGATCATCCGCCCAGAAAAGTAATGGTACAGAAGCATATATTTGACTAATGGCACATTATATGCACAAGAAGGGACAGTCACTCAATGCTGACGAAGTAAACTCTCTACATCATTCATTCACACTCATTCATGTTGGATGACAGGATAAATTACAGGTTCACAGCCAGTCATTGTAGGAGGCATTTAAGCAGAAGAAAAACACCCATTTTGTGACTACAGCGATACCAAATAGGCTCACTCCAAAAACTGATCCATACCCCTTGAGTAGCATATCTTCCATTGTCACGAAAAGAAATCTTTGCCTAAGTTAGTATACATATGTTAAGGAAACAATTCAGTCTTTGACTTCCAAAGGCAAAGACAAGAAAGGGCCAATACAGGGCTCTGTCAAGCATGTCAATAAATCGGAAGATAAGCGAACAAGGAATTAGCAATAAAAATAATAATAAAAAAGGATTTTGAGATGACTCATGACGGACAATTGCTCAATTGATTAATCACACATATTTACACAAACAAGAAAGGAAACACACATCTCAGTGGTATAATAGCATAGAAAGGAGTCTTGGCAAGGAGAGAGGAATAAATAAATAGTGAGGAAACCCATGATTAGACTTAGTTCCATTGATTCCCTATAATGAAGGATAGATTGGAAAGCAAAGAAAAATCTAAAATGACAGACAGAAGGGAAGAAGGAAGGCGCTTCCTGGCAATCATGAAATCTCCATAAAATCTCTTTAAAATAACTCCGACGCACAATAAACGAGACTGGAGGGAGAGGTTATTTTAAGAAGGGGGAGGGGAAACCACAGCTGTCCATCACAACATAATAAATATGGCGGACTTAGATACTACACATCAATCTTAACCCTAGATACCAGCTCACAGTCAGTTACCTTATCTTTGTACAGCATTCACAACATCTTTCACAGTGTTATGCACCTCCGTGCAAAGCCTCGAGTTTTCGGAGGAGTTCCTCGCGCCCGCCGAGCGCAGCTGCCGGGCCTGCGCCTCGAGGCGCGTCAGCAGCTCGCGGAGGTGGAAGCGGGCGTGCGGCGGGCCCAGCGAGTCGGCGTAGCCCATGCACGACGTGTGCAGCAGGCCCACCTTGTCGGAGAGCTGCAGCCAGCTGGACGTGCTGACCGACGGCGCCGACTTGAGGGACGTCAGGCTCGTCTCCAGGGCCTGCGAGATCTCCAGGATGCTGTCGCGCTCGCTCTTGGCCGTGCCGTTGCTGGACGCGTCGGCCTGCGGCCCGGGGGGCACGGGCGTGGCGTAGATGGCCAGCAGCGGCGGCTTGGTGCTGGGCGGCGGCACGGTGGGCTTGGCGGGCCGCACCACGGGCTTGGTGGGCACGACGGGCTTGTTGTCCTCGGCCTGCGGCGGCCACACGCGCCGCTCCCCGCGGCCTTTGCCCTGCTCCTCCGGGGAGCCCTGGTCCTCGCCGCCGCTACTGCCCAGCTGGGGGCTCCGCGCCGGCACCTCGGGCTTGCCGCGGCTCGACATCTTGGGGCTGATCTGGTCCGCGCCCTCCTTGCCGGCCTCCGTCTCCTTGGTCTCCCACAGCTTCTTGAGGCTGCTGATGCTGCCCGTGCTGCGCCGCTTGTCCTCGCCCTCCTCGCCGGCCTCGTCGTTGTCCTCGTCGGCCTCCGTCTTGGCGCCGTCCACCTTCCGCAGCCGCGACTTGAAGTCGATGATGGGGCCCGGGTTCTCCAGCACCTCCGCCTCCGCCTTCTTCCTCGCGGCCACGGGGGTGTCCGAGGTCTTCTTGAGTTGCGCCTTGAAGCCGGCGCCGTCCGCCTTGTTGTTGTCCAGCCTGGGCGCGCCGTCCCCGGCGCTCACCTTGCGGAGGTTGGCCTTGAAGTCGACGCCGGAGGGCGACACCTGTCCCCGGCTGGGCGGGCTGCCGCCGGCCCCCTCCCTGGCGGCGTCCTTGTCGGCGGCGAGCTCGGCCACGAGGCGCGCCGCGGGGTCCTGCAGCGCGTGGCCGGCCGCGGAGTGCGGCTCTGGACTGTCGCGCGCGCGTCCGCTCGCGCGCTCCTTGATCTCGGCCACCAGCTTCAGCTCCAGCATCTCCTTCATCATGCCCGGGATGGGCGACTTGAACGGCTTGCCCGACGAGCCGCGCCGGTCCGAGTCCGAGTCCGAGCTAGGGGTGCTGGGCTCCACGGGCGAGTCCGGCGTGAGCGGCGGCAGGGGCGACGGCGGGCTGGGCGGCCGGTCCTTGGGCCGCGGCCCGTTGTTCTTGGACCCTCTGCGCGTGTCCGAGCGCACGCTGCTGCACGAGTCCGTGGACGGCTCCCGGTGCCGCAGGCTCACGCCGAAGCGGAAGCTGGCCTCCTCCACCGAGGGCTCCGGGTTGATGACGTCACCGTCCGCGTCGTGCTGCACGGCGGCCAGGGCGGGCTGGAAGGTGGTGAGCACAGCGGGCTGCGACTCGACGCTCAGGCTGGCGCCGATGCGGCGGCCGCCGCGGGGCGACGCGGCCGGCGGCAGCTTGGACGACACGGGCGTCGAGTTGGGCAGCGAGCCGATGCGCTTGCGGCACTCGGGGCTCGAGGCGTACGCCACCGCGTCGTCGGGCGGCGGCAGGTCCTGCGGCGGCGGCGGGAACTCCAGGTCGGCGAGGGACGGCTGCGCGGCGCGCGACGGGCTGGGGCTGCCCGCCGTGGCCGCCGCCGCCGAGTTGCTGCGGAAGGTGCGCAGGCTGGAGCCCACCGTGTCGTTGCGCGCGCGGCCGGCCGCGGTGCTGCTGGCCGCGGCCGCCGCGGCGCCGCGCTGCGCCTTGCCCGTCGGCGACCCCGGCTGGAAGCCGCCCGACGAGTTGCTGCGGATCATCTGCGGCTGCGTCCGGATGCCCGTCCGCGGCGAGCCCGCCGCGGTGCGCCGCGACGCCGGCAGGTCCGTCACCGAGCTCACCGTGATGTCGTGCGGCGCGTCCTGCACGTCCACGCCCTCGGCGCAGCCCTCGGCCTCGCCCTCCACGCCCAGGCCGCTCACGCGCAGCGACTCCAGGTAGGCGCCGATGCGCGCGCCCTTGGGCAGCGTGCCGTACCGGTTGATGGCGCGCTTCACGTTCTGCACCTCCAGCGCCGCCACCTGCACCTGCACACAGAGGGCGTCAGCCGGAGTCCGCTTGGGAAACAAACCGACCGGCGACTTGAGCGAGGCCGAAGAGGAAGCGGGAAGGAAGTCGACTCCTGGTGTCAAGCGGAGACCGGCACGTATCTTTGAGAAGATGCTCTTTATTCCTTTCTTCCTCCACTTCCATCCCGTCGCTCAAGTCGAACTGACTTCTACATTAGGAGTGCTAGATGCGAAAGAATCGGTCACCTCCGGCCTGGTTGTTTTGGTCCCTGTGTCAAAACCGTTCGAGTTAAAGGGGTAAAGTAAGCGAGCCGATTGCACCTTCAACAGAGACCTACAATCGAATCGCTTACAATACTACCCCTCTAAATAGAACGGTTTATACGCTGGGACCGAAAACCCCGGCCGGAGTGTCAGATTCCTTGGCAACTGGTTCCCCATCAGTCCTAGCATGGTCCTGGAGAGCCTCGTAGGCAGAGGCGACAACTTGGTGACGTCAGCGCGCTCTTATTGGTTGGTTCAGCCCAGCGACCGCAGTGATTGATTGAATCGATTAGATCAGCCAAAGCGTCCAAAGTTGTCGCCCATTGTCGCCTTTCTCCCTACGAGGCACAGTTGGCCAGACGACCGGCGCACGCGGCCGAAACGCTAAACGCGTTCAGAGCTTCAGAGTCACTATACAGGACTCGAACTGATCGTATGACCTCCACCAATGGATTCCTTGTTCGGAGAGCAGTCCATTAGTGGGGGTCACACGTTCGGTTATCGAGTCCCATTTGGCGACTTTGGAGCTCAAAACCGGCAGGATGATTCCGCTGATCGCACAGTGGGGTCTGTCTCCCTCGCACTCATGGCGCGTTCCGTTAGGAGGAAGGGCGTGCGAGAGAGATAGACCGACGAGGAGCGATGAGCGGAATCAGTCTGCTATCCAGGGCTTCGACAACGCCTCCGCCGGTGTTCCGGCCCACTGTGCAGTGTTTGCCGCTGGTCCAAGGCCCACCTTCTGCTGCTGCTGCTGCTGCTGCGCCGCGGCCGCGGCCGCCTCCTTGGGCGGGTAGGTCCGGGACTTCTTGCCGCGCTGCTCCTGCGCGCGGTTGCCCATGACGGGGGCGGGGTGTCGCTTGAAGGACGACAGGCTGGCGCAGCTGGCGCCCAGCACGGGCGTGGACGCGTTGGAGCCGGCCGACGGCGGCGGCGGGAAGGCGCCGGGAAAGGCGCCCGTCGCCGCGCCCGACCCGTCCGTGTACGAGTGCGCGCCGGAGTCGTCCGTGTCCGGCGTCTGGTCCTGCATCTCGCTCTCGCTGTCGCCCTTCTGGCTGGCCGTCAGGCTCTGCAGGTCCCGGGTGATGCCTGCGGGGACGGGGCAGTCGGTTAAAGGAGTGTTTCCAAAGCACGGTGGGCCAGAAGACCGGCGCAGGCGGCCAAAGCTCAAGACCCGTTTTGAGCTCCAGAGTCGAACTCGAACCGAACGTGCGACTCCACCAATGGACTGCTCTCCCAACGAGGAATCCATTGGTGGGGTCACACGTTCGGTTAAAGTCCTGCATAACGACTCTGGAGCTCAAAACGCAGCTGTAGTTTTGGACAACGATCCGGTCCTCTGGCCCACTGTGGAGCGTCATGCGATGCGAGGATAAGATTATCTCGGTCTTTCCCGAAAACCTTCAAGGCAAGATTGGCCTGCCTTTTGAAACCGCCCCTACCCCTTTTCTTTTTTTCCCCCGAAGGGTAATGTGAGTCCTATGATTGAAACGTATAATTGCTTATTCAAACACTAAAGGTCTGCTGAGGCCTAACAGTGCGGACGACGATGAAGGGCAGACTGCGTGAGTGAGCCCTGATGTCAAATTGAAAACTCATGCTGGAAGTAGCTTACGTTCAAGAATCACACAACATAGATGCAAATGCATTTCAAAGTTGAATTAGACTTTAGAATTAGTTCTGATTAGTTTACTACACAAAAAACCAACGTTTGAGGTATTGAGGAACAGCAGATGAAATTTTGTGTTCCGTCTATGATGATTACAACTCATCACATGCATATAACAGGTTAACTGCTGGTACAAAAATAGTTACCTAGACAAGAACAGTTTTTTTTGCATGGTGCCATTGTTGATCTACATTAAGGAGACTCTTGTAAGGTGCCTACGAAAAAAATTGCTCTAAACATGACTGTTCTGACAATTTGCATTCCTACAGCATCCTGGTCAACAGGAACGACCTAATTGATGTGAGCGCTTCTGTAATAAGTTGATGTCGAACAACAGTGTTGAATTTGAGTGAATACAAAAACAAAAAACTATAAAAAAAACGTACCTATAACAGTATACTGTAGTCAGATATAGTAAAATACACTAATAAAATTTGTTAGCTAAGTTGTTAAAAAACAAAACTCTAAACAAGATTAAGATTATTTTTTTCTCAATTTTTGAAAAATATCTAGTATAAAAATCATGCCGTGAGATATGGAACGATGCTTGTGGTTTGAGCTCAGGCAGTATGTAGTTTTCAGCAGGCTAAGCAGCACACTGCATTCTTAGAATGAAAATGAGAGATACCTTGGAAAATGTCATCTATACCATTTAGTTCCGCAGCGTCATCCGGGTGGTCCTGGTCAGCGTAAGTGCTATCTCGAAATGAACTGCATGAAGAGAGCAAACTGGAAACCAAACAGAGCCTTTTAATAGTAAAGAGGCCAATCCTTCATGGAGCAGATTAAGAAATCCAAAAGAAAGAGACCATACCTTGTACGCTTGGGCGGAGCTGGGGGCTGTTTCCCTCTTTTGTTTGTTGGCCGCCTCATCTGCACCATACTATTCTTGCCTCCTCCAAACGTGCTTAGTTTTCCAAGGGACGCATCTAAGATTTGAAAGGTTTCTTTTAGTTACAACTGCTACACTTTGTCATGCTAATTGACACGAATTTTATTCCAAAAGAAACCAACCTGAGGCTGCAGCCTGATCAGCCAACGCTACAAGACCATGAATATTGCCGGTTGACCCTGCATGAGGCTTTTTGTACGACATTAAAGGAGTATTACAACTACCTGCAGCACCTTGCAGCTCTTTTTCAACCTCTGCAAACAAACCAATAACATAAGTTAATAAATGGACAATCAGTTAGAAAACAGATTAATCTTGTGAATAAACAGGAAAGAACCTCTATTATACCTTCTATAATACTGGATTCAGGTGGAAACATATTTTCCAGGGCATGATGAATTTCTTGGAATGTGGGTCTTTCTCCAGGAACCCATTGCCAACATTCTCTCATTAACTCATAAATCTTAGGCGGACACCCGGGAGGGCATTCCATTCTGCAAAATTTACAGTCAATGTGAGTATTGAAGTCATGCACAAGTAAATAAGCTGGATATGGTTCAAATAAAATCACCAATACCTGTATCCTTTTTCTAACATATGGTAAACATCAGTGAGATCAACACCAGGGTATGGGGACATTCCATAAGTTGCTATTTCCCACAACAAGATACCAAAGGCCCACACATCAGACTGTAAAATTGATTTTAAAAAATTGGTTAAAATTACGCACAACATAAATTGAAGGGAAAATAGCATATCATATATGTACCTTAGTTGAAAATTTGTTGTAGGCTAACCCTTCAGGGGCAGTCCACTTAATAGGAAACTTTGCTCCAGCATGAGCTGTATAAGTATCATCTCGCATAAGTCTTGCAAGGCCAAAATCAGCAACTTTAACAAGATGGTTTTCTCCTACTAAACAATTTCTTGCTGCCAGATCCCTAGAGGAGATACAAAATAAAATAATGTTACCTGTAAGTTTTGTTTTGAGTGAAAAAGTAAAAGAATAAAGTTTGACATACCTGTGAATGAAAGACCTGCTCTCTAAATAACTCATACCACTGGCAATTTGGGTGGCCATGTACATAAGTACAACAGCATTGATTTGATCCTTGTTACCATTTCTTAAATAGTCCAATAAATTGCCTTTACTCATGAATTCTGTTATAATGTAAAATGGTGGTTCCCTAGTGCATACACCTGTAGAAGAAATTATTTAGATTATTCACTCAGGTCCAGAAGTAGAAAGTCTGAAGAATATCTTATTGAGCACAAACTTACCCAAAAGCTGAACAAGATTGGGATGTTTCATTTCCTTCATAATTGAAGCCTCTTCTAAAAAGTCTTTTAGTGCCATTGTGTCTTCTTTCAATGTCTTCACTGCCACAGTCATGTTGTGACGCTTCCACACAGCCTCATAGACATCACCATATTGGCCACCACCTAACTTGTGCCTCATAACAATATCTGTTCTGTTGATTTCCCACTCATCTGGCTCTGCAAAAGATGAAAAAACAAAAAAACAACCTGTTAGTAATGACGCCTGGCAGTAAGTCATAAAATAAAACAAGTTTACATGCATTTATTGTGTTGACGATTTGAACATTAGTAATTAAAACATAAGAAAACAATAACTGTCGTTACAAACTTAGTTAGTAAACCACAGGGTACAATCTTTGCACACTCAGCCTACAGAGTAATCCAAAGCAAGTTATGTTATTGTTATTATTGCAGAAAGCAAGTCAGTGATTTTTCACACTGAATGCAACATTGTGTAAGCATTGTCAGAAAATATAAAGAAAGGTCCCTTGAATTAGCTATCACAAAACGCTTTGTTAGCTATCAATACAGCAAGCTTTCCTATCTGACTTCATGACGGACTTCAATTATTAAAGGAAGAAGAGCTAAGAGCTGCCTATCTGACACTAAAGCGTGTGATGCCATAATGTGAAAGAGAAAGACAAAAATAAAAATCTGAGTGATGTAATGTTAATTGTTATCAAAACCAAGAAATCAAAGAAAATAACGGAAAAATTGTGAAGTGTTCAATTAAGACAATCTTGGGAAAGAGGTGAATGATGTGAGTGACAAATAATATCATGCTGCCAGTGACGTAGGCACACAATTTCCATGTTGAACCGAGAGCTCAGCACGTGGTCAAGTCCTTCCACCCTCAACCATCAAAAAGTTCCGTTCAAACTGAACGGGAAAACCCAACATGGGCTGCGAGCAGAGCAGAAGAAAGAAACAAGACCAAAACGGAAAATAAACACAGGTTTATGACATGAGCTGGCAAATGCAAGCAGTGGTGAGTATCCACAGAACGGAAAAACCTTGTCACTCGCTCATTTAGACTAACTTGTCGACGCAAATGCCAGAAGGAACGCCGTGAGGGCTGAGATCGAGGGTGTGTTGTGTTGATGATGTTGGGGACTGTGGTTTGAGTTCCCACCTGGGCTGAGGGCGAACACGGTCGGCTTGTTGTGCTTGGGCGCAGGGTACAGCAGCTGGGTGATGAGTCCGTCGGAATGCATGGAGTGGTGGTGGACCAGTTCGGCCAGAGTGTTGAATTTGCTTTCAGTCGTAACGTAAACCTGGAACAACACAATGAGAAACTTTGTAAGCGGGTTGCTAAAAGAAGAACATACATTTTAAAAATAAAACTACCAAAATAAAAATACATCAAATAAATCCAAAAAAAGAAAAAATTACAACAAAAATCGAGGGGTCCTATTCAATAGATCTTATCTTGCCGTTTCGAAATAAAGGAGTGTCTGCTTGTTTCTGCATAAAGAATCTCATCTTAAAAAAAACGAATTTTGCCAAAGTTGATCATTTAGCTACAAATTGAACGGGATCGTGATGGAAATCACACCAACTTGAAGATGAAAGATCAAAGTAACCAGTTGTGCTTGTAGAAATATGTCCCGCTTACTCTCTTACCCATCCCAAATAATCAAACTTGGCGAACCTTGCTCTCATTTGAGATAAGGTTCTTCATATGAAAACGGCCTAATAGTAAGACCTTTTATACGGAAACAGTAAGGTAAGATCTTTCAAATAAGACCCCTCTCCATGTAAGAAAAAAAAGTTTTTTTAAATTGCAATTTTTAAAAATAAAATTACAAAAAAAAGACAGTTTTTTTAATTATTTTTTTTTCAAAATTACAAATATAGAAAAATCACGAGAATTGAATCAAACGAGGACACACTGATTCCACGCTCACCTTGCCCTCGGTGTCCTCGTTGATGCGGTAGTGGTACACGCGGCCCTCGTAGCGGAGTGAGATGCTGCGCTGGCCGGGCGAGCTCTCCGACTCGCGCACCAGGAAGCTGCCGTTGATGCCCGAGCTGAGCAGGTACTCGGCCGCGTTGCGGGAGATGGGGCCGTGGTACCACGAGTGCTTCTCCAGCGAGTTGACGGGCGTCACGTAGTTGGACGGCACCCAGCCTACCTGGCCGGCCGAGTGCGCCTCGCACCAGTCGCCGTTCTTGTTGTAGCTCAGGATGCGCACCTGTTCGCCTGCAAGCGGAGAAGGAGCATGGCGTCAAGAAAACACTGGTAAAACTAAAGCGTAGTATTACCCTCTGTTTTCAAGCGTAATCAGCTTACGCTTGAAATCAAGCGTAACAGGCTCATCCGCCAAGATGTCCCCTATCTAAATGCATGGGGGAATTTCCAGAGTATGCTTTATTTCAAGCGTAACGTCTTCAAGCGTAACTCTATGCTTGACTCAAGCATAGAGTTACCATACAAGCATAGTTTTACCAGTGAAAGCTCGCTCAAAGTGCTCAGTAGGTATCAGGTCGCACAGTGGGCCACAAGGAGGCGGTCGAAATCACGGAAGGGTTTTGAGCTCCAGAGTCGCTGATTGCGACTCGAACCAAACGTGTGACCCCCACCAATCGATTGCTCTCCGAACGGAGAACCCAATGGTGGGGTCACACGGTCGGTTGGGGTGGAGTCCTATCTAGAGTTTTGGCCACCTGCGCCGGTCTTCTGGCCCACTGTGGGTCGGAAATTCGTTAAGTCCTCTCTGCTCTGCCCCTCAGCTGGGGGCCCTTCAGAAAGTGCTGAACCAATTTAAGAGTTTGCATAAACATGTAAACCACTCTTAGTTCCAGCGAGTGACACTCACACCTAGGGTGGAAATGGAAAGATGCTCTCCCTTCACGTCAAAAAAATGGTCATAATAAAAATGACCATTTGGCATTGCTGCCAAAACAGAAGTAAAGGTATAGCTGAGGTCACAAATATTGCAATTGTAGTTTTCATATGTAGGTACTCGTTAGTCCCAGGTTGACATATAAGCCAGCTAGGGTGGTATGTGAGAGAACCAACGATCATCTCCTCTCCGTTTCTACCGCAAATGGTCAAGGAAACTATTTGCGGCTCTTTCAGAGAGTGCTGAACGAATTGAACCTTGCACTAAAAATGTCAACCACTCTTAGTCCCAGCGAGTGATACTAACACCTAGGGTGGAAATGGAAAGATGCTCTCCCTTCAAGTCAAATATGGTCATAAAAATGACCATTAGGCAATGCTACCTTGACTGATGTAAAGGTATAGCTGAGGCAACAAATTTTGCCATTGTAATGCTACATGTAGGTACTCGTTAGTCCTAGGTTGACATTTAAGCCAGCTAGGGTGGAATAAGAGAACCAACGACCATCTCCTCTCCGTTTCTACCGCAAATGGTCATGGAAACTATTTGCGGCTCTTTCAGAGAGTGCTGAACGAATTAAACATTATTGCACTATAAATGTCAACCACTCTTAGTCCCAGCGAATGACTCTCACACCTGGGGTGGAAATGGAAAGATGCTCTTCCTTCACGACAAAAAATGATCAAAAAAATGACCACTAGGCATTGCTGCCTTAACTGATATGAAGGTAGCTTGAATCACCAATATTGTCATTCGAAATTGGCTTGTAGGTACTTTTCAGTCCCAGCCAGACATTTGAGCCAGCTAGGGTGGAATGTGAGAGAACCTATCATCTCCTCTCCGTTTCTACCGCAATTGGTCATGGAAACTATTTGCGGCTCTTGAGAGAGTGCTGAACCAATTTTAAAGCTTGCAAAAAAGCTTGGCAAAAAGTGCCACTTTGACCCGCCCACTCCTTCAAGCCGACTCTGAATTCACCACTGGTGATGGTAATAGTGCGCTGGGAAGTTATCCTCAATTTCAAATTAAAGTTGAATACAGGGGCCCCCGTGGGTAATCAAGAATAGTGCGCCTGGAATCCATTCCCAACAGATAGAATCTTCCCCAGGGTTGTGAGCTTCAACAACCTTTCGGAACTTCATCCCTGCAACGCACGCCGTTAGAGCAACGCCAGTACCGCCTCCGCACAGTGGGCCAGACGACCGGTGGACTATAGACTCCTAAATACTGAGTGGAGTAGAGGCGGCCAAAAGTCTAGACGCGTTTTGAGCTCCAGAGTCGCTAAATGGGACTCGACCCGATCGTGTAACCCCACCAATGCAATGCTCTCCGAACGACGAATCAGCGACTCTGGACCTCACAACGCGTCAACAATTTCGGACGCCTCCACCGGTCGTCCAGCCCACTGTGCTCCGCTGCGCGGTGCGCCACCGTCTGGGCCTGCGCACTAAATCTTATGTACAATTTTGTACGAGACATCACAGTTTTTTGTGCAGATGAACTTTTCGTACAATCTTCGTACGAAAATCTGCACAAATTTCCCCGTTTTTTGGACAAAATCTCGTTCAAAATTGTACGAAATACGTTCATCTGTTCATTGTTCATCTGCAAAAAAAACTGTGATGCCACGTACAAAAATTGTACAAAAACATTTCGGGTGTGGGCCTCACCTTTCTTGAGGCTGAGCTGGTTCTCGCCGCCGGCCTGGAAGTCGTAGAGCGCGACGAACAGCTGCGGGTCCGACTCGTCCTCCTGCGTCAGCAGGTTCTCCTTGGACGTCCATCGCGCCAGGCAGTCCGCGGCCGACGGCCCCGAGGAGCCCGACGGCGACCCCGCGGAGCCGCCCACGCCCGAGCCGGGGCCGGGAGGGTCGCCCGAGGGCAGCGCCGGGATGTGCGGCAGCGGCCGGCTCTGCAGCAGGGCCTCTGCAACACACGAACAGAAGCAACCGTTACAACAACGCTCGGCAATGCTCTGCAGACAATTCGGCAACGCTCGGCGACGCTTGGGAGCCTCCTCAGGGTGGCCGCAAGATTCCTTTTTCTAATTTTCCCTGACACTTCCCTGACTTTCTCGCGATTTTCCCTGACAAAAATCGAAAGTTACCCGACAATATATACAGTGCTGCGGAATAGAGATAACACAATAAAAATAAGATATCACGTACTATTTCAATATTTTAAAATTTTTCCCTGACAGCCGGTCATGTCTCCTTACTTTTCCCTGACATCCCTGACACGTGGCCACCCTGTTCCTACTGCAACGCTCGTCAAAGCTCTAGTCGCGCAACGCGCAGTGGGCCAGGCAGGAAGCCCGGTGCAGGCGGCCGAAAGTCTAGACACGTTTTGAGCTCCAGAGTTGCTTAAATGAGACACTCGAACCGAGCACGCGACCCCGCCAATGGATTCCTCGTTCGGAGAGCGATCCATCATGGGTGGGGTCACAAGCTCGGTTCGAGTCCCATTTAGCGACTCTGGGGCTCAAAACGCGTCCGGGATTTTGACCGCCTCCATCGCTCTTCTTGCCCACTGTGCAACGGCTTCACCACCGGCGCGGGAATTCCAGCTGAACCCATCGCACGGTGCGCAAGGCGTGGGGCCACACCCACTGCATCCGAGTTTTTATTCTGCACAAGTCTCCTCATCTCATTTCCGTTTCCCGGCATCTCGCCGGCTGCACACAAGTATGTTAGTTTCAGCCGCCGGAGTGCTGGGCGGGGTGCAGCGTGCATCGGGCGGGGCGGGGTGGGGTGGGGTGGGGCGCGGCGGCGGGGCGTGGTGGTGCACCGTGCGCGGCGTGCGTGCGGCCCTCGCAGTGGCCAGCAGGCTGATTCCGAGCACGCTTGCCGTGGCTCTGTCTCTCTCGCACCGGCAAGGCACGTGCCTTGAGTGAGAGAGTGAGTGAGAGGCAGAGGGAGAGAGAGAGAGAGTGAGAGTGAGAGTGAGAGAGAGAGAGAGATAGAGATAGAGAGAGAGAGAGAGAGAGAGAGAGAGAGAGAGAGAGAGAGAGAGGGCAGGCTTGCTTCAAGCCATCGATCGCCACGCCGGCCGGCGTCTCGCGGCGAGTGCGCCACCCCCGCCCCGCCCTGCCAAGGGCTGCGAGGCAACGCCGCGCCACGCCGCGCCACGCCGCGGTCGCCTCGAGTGCAGCCCACCCTGCCCCACTGCGGCCGCCGCCGAGTAGAAGTAGTAGTACACAAGATTTCTTATGGGAAGAGATTTCGTCGGATTTCGCGAGATTTCGACCGATTTTACGCCCAAAATTTGCTTTTTTTTTTTTTGGCCTTTTTTGGGGGAAGATTTCAGTTTTCTAGAAATTTCTGGCATTTAAGGGGACACATGATTTCTTGAGTGGTTGCCCCCTCGAGAACAGCACACACACCATTCCTGCGGCGCAGGTGCTGCTGCAGCTGCAGGTGCTGCAGGTGCTGCAGGGGGTGCACAATGACGGGCCGGTGCTGCGGCCGGCCGCCGAGGCCGCGCTGCTGCTGCTGCTGCTGGTGGACCAGGTGGTGCTCCGCCGGCTCCGGCTTGGCGCTCTTCTTGACGCGGATGCGGAGCCCCGCGCACATCAGCTCCAGGTGGGTCAACATGGCGGGCGCGTCACGCCGGCATCACACTGTAGGGGTGCAAGGAGGGCGTTAGCACGACCGTGTGGTCGTGGCCGAGGAGGCTTGGTGGTGATTCGGTGGTGAAACCAAGCGGCGCGTGCCGTCGTCGTGGAGGTCGGTGGTGACTGAGGCACTGTGTGGTGGTGGTGGCTCCACGCCGGTGGCGAATCATTTAGATATGACGTAACACCCCCCCCCCTCTCTTCTCCCTGTGGCGTTTTAAACGTAACCTCCCCACAAAGCGCCAAGAAAGGCGCTTTAAATCCCGGACGGGGTTTGAGCTCCAGAGTCGCTAAATGTGACCCCACCAACGGATTGCTCTCCAAACGAGGAATCCAGAGGTGTCGTCACACGTTCGGTTCGAGTCCCATTCACCGACTGTGGAGCTCAAAATACGTCCAGAGTTTTGGCCGCCTGCGCCGGTCTTATCTAGCCCACTGTGCTTCCCATGGGCAAGCCGGTTCACAGCGCGACCAAAACGACGCCTCCTCTCAACCTTCCCTCAACAGCGACGGCAATGACTTGACTTGGCGCTTGGCGCTGCGCTATGAACGACCCCCCGGGGGGACTCAGCCGTGAGCCGGTGGGCTCGCTGGCCATGCGCATGGATGCTCGCTCCCCGAGCTCATCAAGACGGGCCTGCGGACTGATTCCGAGCAGTGCGGCAAGGGCTGCCGCCTGGCTGTGCGAGAGAGGCAGGCCGCCACCTACCCATGAGTGGGAAGGAGAGGGTAGCCCTGCCGCACTGTTCGGAGTCAGTCTGCTGACGCACAGAAGACCGGCCAGGCGCCAGACGATCAAGACTTCGGGCGTGTTTTGAGCTCCTGCGTCGCTAAATGAGACTCGATACGAAACCGAACGTGCGCGACCCAACCAAATGGATCCCTCCTCGTCCGGAGAGCAACCTAGTATGGGGTCACACGTTCGGTTGAAGTACCATTCAGCGACTCAGGAGCTCAACACGCGTCCGGGATCTCGACCGCCTGCGTCGGTCTTCTGGCCCACTGTGTGACGGCGGCCGGGCTGCTGTGGCCAGGACGGTGGCCAGATACCATCGGCCGTTTTAACGACTCAGGGCGCAGGACCCTCGGGGCCGTCTGTCCAGCCGGCCGATTACACACACACACACACACACACACACACACACACACACACACACACACACACACACACACATCGTTGCCGTCGCTCCGTCTCGCTCGCTCTCATGCGGCGACCACACAGGTGCGAGAGAGACAGAGCGACGCAACGCGGTCCGGAATAAGCTGACCTGGACTCTCAAAGATAAACCCGCAACCGCTCGGCAGTCATTCGGCCCACTCCCATGCCCGCCAATTAGGCAGGCAGGCAGGCTGACCGCCTCGAATATATTTTCTCTGCGATTCCACCACGCGACTATGACGCAACCGCCACGCTATTTTTGGCAGAGAACAAGATGAAAAAATGACATGTTGCAGAGAACGTGCAATTCTCCGTCCCAGCGAATGATATTCACACCTAGGGAGGAAATGGAAAGATGCTTCACGTCAAAAAATGGTCATAAATATGACCACGAGGCATTGCTGCCTATTGATGTGTAAAGGTTTGTAGATACTCGTTAGTCCCAGCTTGACATTGAAGCCAGCTAGGGTGGAATGTGAGAGAACCAACGATCATCTCCTCTCCGTTTCTACCGCAAATGGTCATGGAAACTATTTGCGGCTCTTTCAGAGAGTGCTGAAGGAATTGAACCTTGCACTAAAAATGTCAACCACTCTTAGTCCCAGCGAGTGATTCTCACACCTAGGGTGGAAATGGAAAGATGATCTCCCTTCACGTCAAATATGGTCATAAAAATGACCATTAGGCATTGCTACCTTGACTGATGTAAAGGTATAGCTGAGGCCACAAATTTTGCAATTGTTATGTCAGATGTAGGTACTCGTTAGTCCTAGGTTGACATTTAAGCCAGCTAGGGTGGAATGTGAGAGAACCAACGATCATCTCCTCTCCGTTTCTACCGCAAATGGTCATGGAAACTATTTGCGGCTCTTTCAGAGAGTGCTGAACAAATTAAACATTATTGCAACATAAATGTCAACCACTCTTAGTCCCAGCGAATGACTCTCACACCTGGGGTGGAAATGGAAAGATGCTCTTCCTTCACCGCAAAAAATGATCACAAAAATGACCACTAGGCATTGCTGCCTTAACTGATATGAAGGTAGCTTGAATCACCAATATTGTCATTCGAAATTGGCTTGTAGGTACTTTTCAGTCCCAGACAGACATTTGAGCCAGCTAGGGTGGAATGTGAGAGAACCTATCATCTCCTCTCCGTTTCTACCGCAAATGGTCATGGAAACTATTTGCGGCTCTTGAGAGAGTGCTGATCTAACTTTAAAGAAGCTTTAAAAAAAATGTAAACCACTCTTAGTCCCAGCGAGTGACACTCACACCTAGGGTGGAAATGGAAAGAGGCTCTCCCTTCACGTCAAATAAGTGGTCATAAAGATAACCACTAGGCATTGCTGCCTAAACTGATGTAAAGGTTGCTGGAGTCACAAATAATTGCTATCGGACATGAACCAAAAATTATCAAAAACACATTTAGAATAAAATAAAACGCCGGACAAAAATGTTGAAAATTCCTATGCATTCCAATGACTGAATAAGAGGAAATGGACATCACCGGATGTTGTCCATGCAGAGTCACACTGTATACATCTGCTTTCATCGACAGGGGCTTTAAGTACATATATATGCACTCGCTTGCAGGTGGCTGCGGGTACTACGCTGGCAGAGTCCTGCAAGACGCGCGTTGCCTCCACTCAAGTCGACAGCGCAGCACACATCTGCATTACAGCTGCCGGGGGCAAGGCATGGGACAGAGACACAAACATGGTCGCGCTCCAAGTCGAGAGTACGTAGTACATGCTCGGCAGGCCAAAGAGCACTTCAGTGCCCCCTCTGCACTACACTGACCGACCGCAGCTGCCCCACAGTGGGCCAGAAGACCGGCGCAGGCGGACATAACTCTGCTAGACACGCATTTTGAGCTCCAGGGTCGCTGAACGGAACTCGAACCGAACGTGTGGCCCCACCGATGGCTCATTCGGAGAGCAATCCACTGGTTCGGTTCAAGTCCTTTTTGGCGATTCCAGAGCTCAAATCCCGTCCGGAGTTTTGACCGCCGCCACCGGTCTTCTGGCCCACTGTGTTCCTCTTTCTCACCCGGTGGGGCAGCTGGGTCGTCACCGCACCGCCTAACGGCAGCGAGGCCGGCGCGTCGCACCGGAAACATCATAGAGGCCGAACGGCGCTAATTGCGGGCACCGTTTGGACTAAAGGCACGGCAATGTCCGCGAGATATGAGATCGCGCCGTGGATCATTCGCGTCAAAGCAACGCACAAAAAAAAAAAAAAAAAAAAAAAAAAAATGGCTTTAGCCAACAGCTGACGCCTTAAAGTCTCCTATACTTTCCTGTGTTTGTTTTGAAGCAGGTATCATCATCTGCCTGATGTGCCCAAATATTGGCTGCGGTAAACCAATAGTAGTATTACATGAGAGTAGGCTACAATACAAGTGTGCACTGACGAGTACCACCAGGTGGGCCAGAAACCCCGTGACAAAATGACAGGTAATGCAGTCTCGCCAGTCACTGCTTCCCGCAGGCCAGAGGGGAATGGTGCGTGCGGGCGCGTTAGGTACACTCTCATCCTTCAATAGACATTTTATTAATAATCATTGACGTTTGTGCACATTAATAGGACTTCGTTAAGAGGCTTATCAGATTTGTCAAGACAAAATTGATAATAATGTAACTGTTACGAATAAAAACGTTCATAAGCTCATTATGTGCACAAACGTCAATACGTTATTAAACAAAAAATCAGTACGAGTCTGAGAGTGCAGGCGGGACTGCATACCTTTCATGTTAAGGGGTCCCCCACTTAAACAATCTGTGCACGCTTGGAGGAGACAATCTCACTACCTTTCGTCACAAACGCCTGTAAGAAGGCAAAAAGCGCGACAAAATTTCAAACAATCCGACACAATCAAAACATTTGTGTACAGCTAAATTCTGAGTGAGGGACCCCTCGTTTCATATTTTCGGGGTTTCTGGGTCACCTGGTACACCCTTGAAGCACCAAAGTGTAAACTGGGTACATCCGTTAGTCGTGTGATGCAACCTTACTGAGTTTATATGACGGTTCCTTCCTGCGTGGGTTCTCCTCAGTGACCACTCTGTGGTTAAAAAAAAATACTGCTTTACCTCCTCCTTGGGGAAATCCTGGTGGCGCCTGGCCTGGCTACCGGTCTCTCCGTTTCAAGTTCCGCAAAGGCTGCCGACACGCGCCGCCCGCGGCCCTCGTCAGTCACAGTGTGACAGTCGCGCTCGGCAAGGTCACCCGGACCGCCACTTTCTCCCCGGAGGACGCGCCAGCGGAAACACGGATCGGAATAAAATCGCCGCAAAAAAAATAAAAATAAATAAATAAATAAATAAAAAGAAACAGAAAAAAACAAAAAAAAAAACAAAAAAACAGAAATGATCACTTGTCACATGTGTGTCTGTCTTCAGACAATCACCTGCTGTGCGACTTCTAGAACGCGACGTTCAAAAACAAAATACGTACTGTAAACAAAAACCCGTGAACGTTTGTAGTGTAAAATACTGTCGCAATGTAGCCACATCACATGAAGTGGTTCCGTCACTGGTCTGCCTCAAGTTTCCGCCCAACGACTCATATCGAGATTCAAATATATTTATGTACTTCTGACTAAACTGGCCGGCACATTTTTTTTTAACAGAGCCTTTTGAAAAGCCTCTTAAGGCAAAGCTAGCTTGGCTAAACTGTACCAGGAACAATGCTCTCATTTGTTTTACTATTTCATTTTCCAGTATTTTGTCGTATTGTTGTTTTGTTTTTTTTGTTTTGTTTTTTTGCAGAGTGGGCAGTAGCGCGGCGCGCGACAGGGGCCGGCTGCATCCTTCCGACCCGCGCGTCAACCGCCTCGCTGCCGTCCAACGGCACACACGCGTCCCCGAACAGGTTCCTTGATCCGATAAAGCGAGACAGACAGATACGCACTCGCGGGGCAGTTTGTCGCGGCACGGCACACGGCGGACACTCTCAGACGGAACAGTTTCTTTTGTAGAAGGGGACGTCCCGTAACTTACAAACTCGTGCGCGCAACAAACACGTATGGTGAGTAAACACGTGCACACTAAATTACTATGTAGGTTTTTATGCGCGCCCGCGCACGAAATTAAACATGCACTTTGTAACGCACGAATTTGTACGTGACAAAGCACGATTTAGTGCGCGGGTATGTAGAAAATCGTGCGTTATTGCGCACAATATTGTGCGCAACTAGTGCATGTTTAATTTCGTACGTTACGTATGCACAGAAACCTACATAGTAATTTAGTGTGTGCACACTGTAAAAATTTTAATTGTCACTAAATTATAAGTAAGGATATATCCTTAGAATGTTATCAAACCAGAGGATGACAGTTGTCACGCCCATGCAATAAGTACAGGAGCTTTGATTAAAATGTCATCAATTTTTGGTGACGCTGTCATCATTTGAAAGTCATAAAAATGACATCGTCATTCCATGACAAAAAAAAAAACTTTAACAGTGTAGAACGGTCCCCGTAACTTGTACACGCAATAAAACGCACGGAGAATACGTACGCTGCCAAGGAGTTTTGCACACAGGATCAAGGCAGCTTCATTTAAGTTTGTTTCACAGGTATAATTCGTTCCAATTTTGCAGAAACGCCACTACGTATGGGCATGCGACTCGCTATTAAAATTGACACAACTTAAAGGCTCGCACAAAATTGCACCCCCGCATGGACCGTGCAAACGAGACACGAACCGATTGTACGGTACACAAAATGGTCCGTCGCCATTTATAGGAAGGTAGTTGGTGCACAAACCACGGGCCTCCTGAGTGGGCCCCCATCGAGGCAGCGCGCATGCCGCCGCAATGCAGAAGGCTGACTCCGAACAGCGCTTCGTCGCTCCGTCTCTCTCGCACCCCTACGGGACGCCCCGTGAGTGCGAGAGAGACAGAGCGACGTGGGCCGCCCCGTTCCATCACCGGCCCGTTCTCTTCCGGCTGCTGCAAATGAGACCGGCCGCCCGCGCCGCTCCATACTGGGAAGGCCGCGGACGCAACGCGCTCCCACCGCCCCACGGTGGGCCAGAAGACCGGCGGAGGCGGCTAAACCTCTGGACGCGTTTTGAGCGCCAGAGTCGTTGAGCAGGACTCGAACCGAACCTGTGACCCCACCAATGGATTCCTCGTTGGGACACCAATCCACTGGTGGGATCACGCGTTCGGTTCGAGTCCCATCCCGCGACTCTGGAGTTCGAAACCCCGTCCGCGATTTCGACCGCCTCCACCGGTCTTCAAGCCCACCGTGCGCCCCCCGACCACCACACTCTCGCATCACCGAGGTACCCACCGACATCCTGGCCGCACCGACGACGCTGCCGCGCGGCCGTGGCCACCGCCGCCGCCAGCAGGGCCGTCGCGGACCTCATCGACGGCGTCCTCAGCGCCGCGGCGGCCGCCCTGCTCCGGCCCGCCCTCCTGGACGCCGCCAGCCTGGCCGGGTGGGCCGCACCTGCAGCGGCACCTGCAGCGGCACCAACAGAGCGGCTCGGACGGCCGTAGCCAGACATGGCCGGCCCACTGTGTACACGCAACGCGCAGCACTGGACGCCGCGTCCGGCTGGATGCTGCATGCAGCACCGCGGCCCGGAGGGGGGGGGAGGGGGAGGCCGCAGAGGGGGGGGAGAGGGGGGGAAGAATGAGGGAGATGAGCAGGGGGATTAGAAGAATAAGGAAGAGGGAAGGAGAGCTGGGAGGAAGGCGGGGAAGGAAAGGATGCCAGAGGAGGCGGAGGTGAGAAGAAAAGAAGGAAGAGCAGAATGGCACGGAGGCAATCCTTCCGGCGGCGCTGCTAGGCGGGCAGCGGCCAGGCGAGGCGGCAGAGGGCGCCGTGCGAGAAGGCAACCCGTGCCACGCGGCTGTCCGGCGGGCGGGCGGCGCGCCAGGCGGGCACCGAAGACCGGCAGCAACTTGACCTGGCAGCAGCCGCCTGAGCCTGATGCAGGAGGGTCACCATCAGGACGGTCACCGTCAAGAGGGTCACCGTTGCACCACTCCAAATCGCCTCATGAGTGCGACAGAGACAGAGCGACTAAACTGAAAATTTAATGGAAAGACTTTGCGCCAAAATATGGCAAGACAAAAAGTCTTGCCTCAGGAGTGGCGAGAAGTCTCACCTCTGGATTTATAGTGTAAACGATCCTTCGGAATCAGGCAGCAGCAGCAGCAAGGAGCAGCAGCAGCGCTGCGCTAACGACGGCGCCAAGTCGGCGTCCAAGTGCAATCCACAAGTGCGGCAAATCCGCGCGGCGCCGCCCGCCGACCCACTTCATGGCTCTCCCGGGCGAGACGGCGTATCTGCCGCCGTGCCCCCACACTGCTGCACTGTTCCTCCCGGCCGCCCCAGACGCATTCCAGCGCGCTCCAGCGTGGGAGCGGCACTGGAGCGTCCTCCGCCGCTAATTCGCTCCGGCATGCAAATGCCATTCTTCTTACTTCTTCCTCCGGCAACAGGCGGGCCGCCGATTCCGGACCGGAGCGCGCTCTCGTCGCTCCGTCTCTGTCGCACTCAGGGGGCGTCGCGTCGGGGTGCGAGAGAGACAGGGCGACGGGACCGCGCGCACGTTGGGATTCGGTGGTCTCCTTCCAGTGCGCCCCAGCGCCGCGCGTGGTTGCTGGAACCGGCAGCCAGAGCCCAGTGGGCCGGAAGAAAAAAGTACGGAAAAGTCACGGAACATGTCCGGTCAACAATTTGCCTGGACCGTCCATACTTGCCAGGTACGGAACTTTCTGTACTTTTTTCCGTACCCGTCTCCATGAGCTTAAATGGGACAGGTACGGACGTTCCGTACTGTCGTCCGTACTTCCGTACTATAATCTCCCGTACATTTTCCGTACAAAAATACAGAAATTTTTACCGGAAGACCGGCGAAGGCGGCCGAAACTCCAAACGCGTTATGAGCTCCAGAGTCGCTGAACAGGACTCGAACCGAACGCGTGACCCCACCGATGGATTGCTCTTTCGAAGAGCAATCCATCGGTGGGGTCACACGTTCGGTTTGAGTCCCACCAAGCGACTCTGGAGCTCAAAACGCGTCTAGAGAGTTTTGGCCGTCTGCGCCGGTCTTCTGGCCCACTGTGCGTGCCTGCTGGAACCGGCAGCCAGAGCCGCCAATTTCGGCGAGGCGGCGAAGCAGCGTCGCGTTGCCGGCGAGAAGCGGGCCGGTACTTACAGTGGAGCCTCCGCCGGTACTCACAGTGGAGACTACCCTGATTCCCCGCAGACACGCAACGCCCCCGCACAGTGGGTCAGAGGACCGTTGATGCGGCCAAAACTCTAGACGCGTTTTGAGCTCCAGAGTCGCTCAATGACATTCGAATAGAACGTGTGACCCCACCAATGGATTCCTCGTCCGGAGAGCAATCCAACGGTTGGGTCACTCGTTCGATTCGAGTCCCATTGAGCGACTCTGGAGCTCAAACCGCGTCTAGAATTTTGGTCGCCTCAACGGTCTTCTGACCCACTGTGCCCCGGCGGCGCGGCCAGTTTCGGAGTGCGCGCTGCCCGCGCTGCTGTGCGAGACGGTGTAGGGAACAACAAAGACGGCGCAAAATCGGCGCGCGCGCAAAAACCGGTGTGGGGTCCTTCGCCGGATGCCCTCCCCCTCGCTGATTTAGCATGCCGGACCATCGGCTTTGCCGCCACATCCGCTGCCGGCGAGCAAGGCGCGCTGGAGCCAGAGGAGGGTCTTGTCGGTGCTGACCAGCGCACAGTGGGCTAGAAGACCGGCGCAGGCTGCCAGGACTGTCGGCGCGTTTTGAGCTCCAGAGTCGCGACAACAGGTCTCAAACCAAACGTGTGACCCCCACCAATGAATTCCTCGTTCGGAGAGCAATTCATTGGTGGAGTCACGCGTTCGGTTCGAGTCCCATTCAGCGACTCTGCAGCTCAAAGCGCGTCCAGAGTTGTGACCGCCTGCGCCGGTCTCCTGGCCCACTGGGCTGCAGCGCCCGGCCAGCACGCCGCCGCCAACAAGCCCCGCATCATCGAGAACTCGATAGAGAGCTCGCGTTCGCTCCGGACTGATCGCTATCTCGGCGGCGCATCCTGTGCGGCCGCGTCCGGCCAAGGACCGACCGACCGTCCGACGACGACGGCGCCCTTGCCGCGTCCTTGCCGACGCCCTTGGCAGCGGCCGGAGCGGGAGGGGGGGGAGGGGGGTACCGACCGGCCGTACCCGAGCGCGGCCAAGCAGGCAGGCATGAGCCTCCGACAACTCCCCCCTCCCCCACTCTTTCCCGTTTCCTCCGGCGGTTTTTCCTTTATTTTCCCCCCTGTTGGTAGTACTCCCTGCTCGCCGTGCTCGGGTACCCTTTTTTAACGCTCCGCGGCGCCACGCCGTGGCCCGCCACTCCCCGCCGCGCCACGCCACTCCCCTCCACGCCACTCCCCGCCACGCCGCGCCGCGCCACGCCACGCCGCGCCACGCCACGCCGCGCCACGCCACGCCACGCCGCGGCTCGCGGGCCGGCCGGCCCCACGCGGGGCTCCCACGCTGCACCTTGTGTACCGGTGCGCGCCGCATTCCCAGACCGGCTGGCCTGGCCCGGCCGGCCAATGGCCAGCATTGCACCCAGCGGCCAGCGCCGCCGCGTCCCACTGTGGGCCAGAGGACCGGCGCAGGCGGCCAAAAACTCGGGACGCGTTCTGAGCTCCAGAGGTCCCTTTATAACATGACTTGAAACGAACGTGTGACCCCAGCAATGAATTCCTCGTTCGGAAGGCCATCCGTTGGTGGGGTTACACGTTCGGTTCGAGTCCCATTCAGCGACTTCGGAGCTCAAAGCGCGTCCATAGTTGTGACCGCCTGCGCCGGTCTTCTGGCCCACTGTGCGCCTCTGAGCGAGGAACCCGCACCGAATCCCAACTCGCATCAGGACCGCGGCCAGCCAGCAACGCGAACAAAGTCACTTATCAGATGTACAATTTCTATGGTCCTTTGTCGTCCTGCGGGCGCTACATGGAGGCGGTCCCGTTTCAAAGGACTTGACATCCAGAATGAAGCCGGCAAGGCACAGTGCATCATCATCAGAACAAGGCAATTTCACAAGAATTCATTGTAACTGCTAATCCAAGTGTGGATCAAGTCCACGCTTCAAAGTCCACATTTGGATTAGCAATGTGCATTTTCATTTATTCCAGTTAAAAATTTTCTGAAAAGCGCCTTTACTGCAAGAAAAAACCACAACGAAAGTACACAAATTACTGGCAAATTTTTTTTATCAGGAATTAATTGTACTTTCAAAGTACAACAATTGTTGTACAATTGTTGTACAAAGTACAATGGAACCGGCATGACGAGTGCTGTGCAGTCCAGGCCTCGTTGTGGTTCGTACAATTCTCGTTGTACTTTCTACAATCCCTGTTGTACTTTCATTGTACAGTTTTTGTTGTACTTTTGTTGTACTATCCACACTTTTTCTTGCAGTGTTACCTGCCGAGGATTAGCACACAAAATTGAAAGCCCCCCCCCTCCCCCCCGGGTTCACGTGCGTGTTGGCTGTAGCCGAGCTTTGCCTCATGCCGGGGATACAAACGAGACACCTGTTGCCTACTGGCCGGGCGCCGCACTCGCGAGGGATTGGGAAGGGAGAGGGAGAGAGGGGAAAAAGAGGGGGGAGGGAGGGGGGTGGAGGGCATTCCCCTCTATAAACCCTTTTCAACCCATGTTGCTCAGCAACCTGCCGGAGAGATAAAGCGGAACAATCCCGAGATTTTGTCGAGGGGTCAAGCCGCGGCATTCCTCAACGAACGACCACAGCGCCGCATTATCCCATACAGTACTCGCACTTCACGCGGGGCCCCGCCGCCTCGGGGCGGAGCGAGGCGCACAGTGGGCCAGAAGACCGGCGCAGGCGCGGACAAACCTCTAGACGAATTTTGGGCTCCCGAGTCGCTGAACAGGACTCGAACCGAACGTGTGACCCCACCAATGGATTGCTCTTCGAACGAGGAATCCATTTCGTGGACTCACACGTTCGGTTCGAGTCCCAATGAGAGACTCTGGAGCTCAAAACGCGTCTCGAGTTTCGGCCGCCCGCGCTGGTCTTCTGCACTCTCAGCATCTTACTGACTTCATTGTAAGTAACCAGGTACTATTGCCTACAACAAAATATATTTAGTATTTTCTTCTTAGATACGTACAATTTACTTCATGTAATTACTTAGGAAAAATTTTTAGTCAATGAGTACTTACAAATATGTAAATAATTATTGCAAAAGCGAAAAGTACGCATTATTGTTGCACAAATAACTGGAGGTGCTACTAACAAAATGTCAATACCATGTACAAAAAGTCAAAGGTCTGTGAAGGCAGCCGCACCAAATTAGCCAAACAAAAGTCAATGTTGATTCTGAGAGTGTGGCCCACTGTGGGGCGGGGCCCTCGCTTGCCCTCCAGCCAGGCCAGCAGCGCCGGGCCGGCGTCCAGAGCAGCGCCATAGGGCGCTAGGCAGGCCAGCTAGCTTTCTCCCACTGCAGCGCGGCGGATTGGGACTGGGAGGCGGGGGCACCAACCTATCGGGCGGCCGGGCCGAGCGAGGCAAAAACTAAATTAACATCCATCCGACTCGCGGCCGCGCGAGGCGCGAACGGCATGGGCGCGAGCTCGCGCGTGCTGTACCGTTGGTGTCCAGGAGAAAGAGAAGGAAAAGGACATAGAGAAGGAGAAGGGAAAGAAGGAAAAGAATAAGGAAAAGGAGAAGGAGGAGCACCAAAACGAGCCAGGGGGTGGCGTCAGGTGGCGGTTATTGAGCACACTGTACTCTCCGCCGAAAAATATTTTGACTCGCTGCCACGAAAACAGCACCGACACTCCTCAGCTTTGCTTGCTCGGCTCGCCGCCAAGCCAGGCCGGAAGTTGAAGTTCCTCTCTAACTTGGCGCCACCACCTCCCCTCCTCGGCCCGTCCGCTCGCTCGGGATGACGAAGATCACTTCCGGCCGACGGCGTCCGCGAGTGCGCGAGCCAAACCCGTGGGGCAGGTACGTAGTACAGCCTCGTGCAAAACACGACACGCCAACGCGCCGCACACTACGTCGTGCACCAAGTGAACTGCCTGCGGAAAAAACGAGCCGGAGTTCATGTCTCTGGTTGTGGGAGGAATGTGGTCGTGGCCCCGCACACAGACACAATTAAACACACAGACATTCTCTGTCTCTGTCCGTCTGTCTTTCTCTCTCTCTCTGTCTCTCTCTCTCTCTCTGTCTCTCTCTCACACACACACACACGAGCGCGGACTGACACTTCGTTACGCGGCAAGCACTCCACTTTGCGCCTCTCACTGCACACTGCAACTAGTACAGCCTTTTCCACGAACGGGAGTGGCGCTCTTCAGACGCGAACCCATATAGCGCCCGACTTACACCACCGCGTGCGGTACTGTAACGTGTACTAAGTACGTCGGGGTGCCGCAACGCGGAGTCATTAATCATTTGAAAAAGAAATCGCACATACAAAGCCAACCTTGCGCAACATATGCATCGTGTCATACTCCACACATACAAATATACGCACAAGTGAGCGGTGCGGAGGAGCAAGAAGAGAAACGAGCTTCGTTTCCGGTTGCTCCAGGCGAGCAAATTTTCAGTTCCAGCTGCAGTTACAATATGAACTAAATTTCAGCCATCATATAGGCAGCAATCGGCTGTATATTTATAAGCTTAAAACAAGGGGGAGGGGGAAACTGCCCATACGCATTCCACATTTAGTCGGCAAAAACAGTCAGTAGGCAAAATGTGTGGCAAAGACACCAGAAATGCTTCCACATCCCAGCTCATTCCCACTCTCATTGTTACAAGAACTAGTAACTTACAGGTAGGTCAGTCCTCGACTCCAAAATGGCTCAGGAAAATTAAAAACGAATAACGAAAAATCAGACGCATACTACTATTGCCGTTGCGCCAACAATAATAATGCGACCAGCAAGGCCGGTCGTTTCTCCAAGTACCGTTTTGTTACCTTTCTTCCTGTCGACATACTTTTTTCACTCTTCTCATAGGCAGAACTTGACGATGCGCACCACATACACATAAGGCACACACTCACAGAGAGAGAGAGAGAGAGAGAGAGAGAGAGAGAGAGAGAGAGAGAGAGAGAGAGAGAGAGAGAGAGAGAGAGAGAGAGAGAGAGAGAGAGAGAGAGAATGAGAGAGAGAGAGAGAGAGAGAGAGAGAGGGGGGAGGGAGAGAGAGAGATAGAGAGAGAGAGAGAGAGAGAGAGAGAGAGAGAGAGAGAGAGAGAGAGAGAGAGAGAGAGAGAGAGAGAGAGAGAGAGAGAGAGACACCCACAGACAGAACGAACCTCGGCTGCACATCGTTGGGAGAATGTCCACAGAATAACAACAATAAAAGAAAAAGCAAAATAACTAACGAGAATTCCGCCGTGTGGGAGTCGCCGGCAGTGATGGGAGCGCAGGGGGGTGTCAACGGTGATTGCACAACAAGAGGAAGCGGGGCATCGCGGCGAAGCAGCCGATTCCGAAGAGAGACGTTCCGTCGCTCTGTCTCCGTCGCACTCCCGGAGCGTGCCGCAGGGGTGGGAGAGGGACGGCGCGGACGGAACGACTCTTGGGAATCGCTCGAGCAGCACGCGGACGGACAAATGATCGAGCGGAGCGAACCGGCAGGCAGGCCGGCGATGCGGCCACGACAATGTACGTTTCATGTACAGCAAATCCACACACACACACACACACACACACACACACACACACACACACACACACACACACACACACACACACACACACACACACACACACTCAAACACACACGAGGGTACCCGCCGGCATCGGAACACCACCACCGTATTGGGTCTGCTCCGTGGGTCACGCGCGCGCCGTGTGGGCACAGCGTCCACTAACAAGCCGACTGACGTGCAGTATACGCTCCAACCGACAACAACAACAACAACAACAACAACAACAACAAAAACAACAACAAATTAAATCAAAACGTGCGTCGCATTTTACACCGTCAAAAAAATTAACCGAAATCATATTCACATTCTGATTGGGTGACATTAGCAGTGGCCCAAAACGCAACCTTTGTTTCGGCTGCAACATTGAATCACAAATGGGATTTTTTCACAGAGTACCGCCTTAAAATGTATATGTACACACACACACACACACAATTTTAAAATCCACCCTGTGTCCCTGGGGGCAAATGAAGAGGGAAATGGGATGAAGGCGCGGAGGGTCGCCGCACCTGAGGTCCCCAGGATGTCACTGACGTCACAGGTGAATGATAACCCCCAGGGACTCAGCAAGTGGGGGTGCGGGGCAGAGCTTTAGTCTGAGGATGCAACGAGCAGGGGGGGGGGGGGGGGACCCCGCCGGGACACCACCGCACTGTGGGCCCCAAGACCGGCGCAGGGCGGCCAAATACTCTCGACGCGTTTTTGAGCTCCTGAGTCGCAAGTGGGACTCGAACCGAACGTGTGACAACCACCAAGAGATTCTTCGTTCGGAGAGCAATCCATTGGTTGGATCACACGCTCGGTTCGAGTCCCATTCGGCGACTCTGAAGCTCAGACTGCGCACCGTAAATGTCTTATGGTGAAGATTCTCCATATTATGGAGAAAATTGTCTATAATATGGTGGTGCAGCTGCCTTAGTAACATACCTTTGAAAATTCTTCGTACCTTATAGATATATTGTGGAATTTTCCCTGTATTATGGAGAAAATCTGCATCATAATTTGTTGGTGCAGCCTTCCACCATAAGCCATTTAGAGTGCGTCCGAGATTTTGACCGCCTCCGGCCCACTGTGTGGTTCAGTCACGCGTCCCGTCGCTCTGTCACTCTCTCGCACCCGAGCGGGACGGCCCGCGAGAGCGAGCGAGACGGCGCGACACGAAGCAGGTAAGCACACCGTCCGGACTCCACCGCTAACGGCCGGGCCAGAGAGGACGCCGCCGGGCCGATGTGGCAGGCAGTGCCACAGTTAGGGCCCCATTCACCAAACCGTCCCCACGGCCCACACGCCGTCACCGTGCAGTGTCACCATGTCGTACCGCTCCGGCCCCCGCCGTTCCCATGGCGTTTCTTTTCCAGGTTATGGGACACACGCACACGGACACGCACACACACACACGTTGGGCGAGGAGGGCCCTGACCCTGAAACGCGACACGCGGCGTGGCGGCATGCAGCCGGCATCTCGCGCCGCACCAAAGACGAGGAGAAGAAGGAGGAGGAGGAGGAGGAACTTGAGGGCAAAAGGGACCGCCGGCGCGCAGCCTCCCTGCCCGCATTCGGCATGCACCGACCTGCCATTCCTCAACTGCCAGTCTCTCTCTCTCTCTCCTATCTCTCTCTCCCTCCCTCCCTATCTCTCTCTCTCTCTCTCTCTCTCTCTCTCTCTCTCTCTCTCTCTCTCTCTCTCTCTCTCTCTCTCACATCCAGACTGGGGCATGAGGTGCAAGGGGTGCAAGAGAGAAAGCGAGACAGAGCAGCGACGAACGCTACTATTCCGGGCGAAACGCCCAGGAAACGCGCAGCGCACGGAGGGAAACTCGGGCAAATCTCCATCCACGCTTATCGTCGTTTCCCCGTCGTAAACGCACGCACATGCATGCACACACACAGAGAGAGAGAGAGAGAGAGAGAGAGAGAGAGAGAGAGAGAGAGAGAGAGAGAGAGAGAGAGAGAGAGAGAGAGAGAGAGAGAGAGAGAGAGAGTGTCAGGTTTTTTAGGGGTTAGGGGGCGCCGCGGTGGTCGCGACAGAGGGGCGCACCGTCAGCGAGCAAGGCGAATAGAACCAGACCTGCGCGGGCCTGCAGCACCACGACACACAACACAGGGCTGCGCTCGCTGCACCCAGCAAGCAGGTCCAGACAGGCATCCGCAGGCATCACCACCGGGCGGCTCCACGCCGCGCCACGCCTCCACGCACAATGAAGGTGGCGAGCCTCCTCGTCTCGTCCGCTGGAGCGGCTGGAGCGCAGCCTCTCTGGAGCAGGTTCCAGCAGGCAGGACTCGCCGCCGAATTCGGCACGGAGACGAGGCGACGGTCCCAACGACATTCCTCCCTCAGTGACAAAAACACACTCCACACGCTCAAAACTTTACAAAGTATTTCGAGCGTTAGGTTAGGTGCAAGCTATAGTTTGTTATGCGAAGAAATATTTTGTAAAATACGAAGTATTTTCTCTGGAAGCCTATGTATATGTATGCTCAGAATACTTTGTTCATACCAAGCTACTTTTCTTCATAAGGCCTAAAATAGTTTGTAAGGTTTTCTCAGTGCAAAAATAAAGTCAAATTTAACCTAATTTTGTTTATCATTTGATGACAAGTCCGAGACTAATTTTCCCTTATACACGAATATGTCATCAAAACGATTGATGACATTTTTGTCACGCCGCATGCAGAAGGTGCAGGAGCTGTGATAAAAATGCGTGAAAATGTCATCGATTTGAGATGAAATTGTCATCATTTGAATGACAACACCATCCACGCTTTGGTCATTAAGTGAAAACAAATTACCACAGTGTACCGCGTACCGCGCGTACCGCGCGTACCGCACTACTACCATTCCTTTTCCGAAATATTGTGCCAGACTGTACTTCTGGCAGCAACGCCAAGGCGCGAGCGGTTCATAGGCGGGCAATCATGCCCCTTTTCCCCATCCATTTACCACACACGCTCACACACACACACACACACACACAACCACACGAACTCGGACGTTCATACACATACACGTACGTGTCACACTGCCGCAACGAGCACATATTTACCGTCTTATTTCAAAACACATGTTCACACACACACACACACACTTCTCCCCCTTTCCCCAGCAGCGGCGTGCACAAGAAGGGCGCCAACAACACCAGCGACAACAAGGCAGGCGGTGGAATGCGCCCGGAGTGTCTCCTTACGCCCTGATGCGGGCGCGGGCTGGGAGTCGTCGGGACGTCCATCGGGACCCCTCCCCCTCACTTCCCCCTCCCCCTCACTTCCCCTCCCCATCCCCCCTTTCCCCCCTGTCACCGCCGCTATTAGAGAGGCGCAACAGGCAAAAGAAGCGGCCGCCAGAGACAGCAGACAGAAAGAAAGAAAAATGCACGCGGCGAGCGAACACGTCTAGGCGAAAAAAGTACCACGTACTGTGCAGTCGCAACAAAAAGTGGGTGTCATGACACTGTAAGTACACACTATACAGTACACACAGACTCCCGATGTTAGCGACTGCACTCCGTATGTACTGTACAGTGCAGAGGCACAGGGCCATCTGTTTGCTCTCCGACGCGGCTAAACCGGGCTAACCTAACCTTATCAACCCTACCGTCCAGGGAAAGTTATAGCCATCCGTGAGACAACCGAAGTCCTTCCAAGACAAAACTCGCCTGTTTTCGAAGCCGACTGTACAGCACACGCGGTGAAAATGTCAGTGTACGTAACCATAACGGCGCTCGCCTCGCGGCGACGTGTGAACCGACGGCGGACACGCGGGGGTCCTTCGCGACCCGCCGCGCAACTCTCCAGCAGCAGCAGACTGATTCCGAGAGTGCTCGCTCTCGTCCGCTCCGTCTCTCTCGCACCTAACATGGACGGCCAAAGAGTGCGGGACAGACAGAGCGACGGAAGCGCCTCTCGGAATCACACTGGTAAAACAAAGGCATTAAAACTATGCCCTTAAAGGGTGTAAAGGATTCACGCCATTTAAGGGCGTGAATCGTTTAAATGCCTCTGGAAGGGCATTAAAATTTTGCCTTCCTACCATTCACGCCCTTCCCAACGGCATTAAACGATTCACGCCCTCAAAGGGCGTGAAAGACCGTTAATGCCCTTAAGGGCGTAGTTTTCACGCCTTTGTTTTACCAGTGCAGTCTGCTGTCCCCGCGGCTTTGGCGGTGCGCACTCTCAGCGCGCTACTGACTTTTTGGTCAATTTGTCAATAGTTGTCCAAGTAATTTGTGCAACCATAATACGAACTTTCCGTTTTTTAAGGAACTGCTCATGAATTGTTAAGTGGTGTACTGACAATGAGGTATTGTAAATAATTTTACAAAGCAAATTGGTCGTACTTACTTAAAATACTAAGTATTATGCTTGCTTGAGTACGTAGTTAAGGTAGTGGAAACGATGCATGCTAGTCAACTGAGTGACTGTTTGGGAAAAGCGGTTAAAAGTGTGTTGAGAAGCCAAAATTGTTTTTAAAATTTAAATTTAAATTTTTAAAGGACACTCATGCTAAAACTGGCATTCTCCAATTTGTTTTTTTAATAAAAGAACACGCGAAATAGGCTTTTAATTGACTAGCTTTCAGCCTCCGCCGTCGTGCGGCGTGCAGCCTGTCCGCGCCGCGTGTGGTCGCCGTAGTCACTCACTCACCCACGCCGCGGCTGCTGTAACGCGCCGCGAAACACGACGACACGGCACGACAAGGAATGGCACGGCACAGTGGGCCAGAAGACCGGCGCAGGCGGCAAAAACTCCCGACGCGTTTTGAGCTCCAGAGTCGCTAAATGGGACTCGAACCGAACGTGTGACCCCACCAATGGATTGCTCTCTGAACGAGGAATCCATTGGTGGGGTCACACGTTTGGAGGTTCGAGTCCTATTTGAGCAACTCTGGAGCTCAAACCGCGTCCGGGATTTCTGTCCGCCTCCACCGGTCTTCTGGCCCACTGTGCACGGTAGGGCGGGACGCAACGTGACAGGAGCGACGCGGCACGACAGCCGCGCTAAACAGGTGCCACAACATTTCGAAAAAGTGAGGCAAAGCGCGCGGCAGCGCACGCGCAAGTCTACATACACTGTAAAAATTGCTGTACTTTTGAACGGAAAATGTACAGAAGAATATACGTAGTACGGAAGTACGGACGAAAGTACGGAACGTCCGTACTTGTTCCATATAAGCTCATGTAAACGGGTACGGAAAAAAGTACGGAAAGTTCCGTGCTTGGCAAGTACGGACGGTCCAGGCAAATTGTTGACCAGACATGTTCCGCACTTTTTCCGTACTTTTTTCTACCAGTGAAAAGCCCCTCGCATGTAGGCTATGGTCCCTAGTGCGTGCTGCGGGTGCAGCGAGGTGTCCGGAGCGAGGCCTGCGTGTGAGAGACCAGCCACATCCTTCGACGAAGTCCCTTTCTAACATCACCGTGGGCCCCAGCCGTATATACGGCAGTTCTTGGTACAACAGAGATTTCAAAATGTGAAGCAAACCAACAACCTCAGTTTGAGCAAGCTCTCTGTGGAGCTCGCTTCTTCCCGTCATTTTTCATTTTTTGCCCTTCGTGGAAACGCAGTTGTCCTTTCATCCTTTCGCTCCGTGGTCCCGGAACCACCCGCCCCACCCTCCCCCCTGCCAGGCGAGACCCCGCGCCCCGCGCTCCCCGCGCCAAAGCCAAGAAATACGTCTCGGCGGCGCACAGTGGGCCAGAAGACCGGCGCAGGCGGCCAACACTCCAGACGCGTTTAGAGCTCGGACCATAATGGATAGCTCTTCGAAAGAAGGGCCCATCGATAGGGTCACACGTTCGGTTTGAGCCCCACTTACCGACCCTAGATCTCAAGACGCATCTAGTTTCGGCCCACTGCAGTGCAGGTGCAGGCTCGGGCTGCCTGCTCGGGCTGCCTGCTCTGCACCGGTCTTCTGGCCCACTAAGCGGTATCGCGTCGCGTCGTGTCCTTTCCGGCCACTCGCGGCGCCGCCGCTCGCTGGACCCACTGCTCGTCTGTCCGTCCGTCCGTCTGTCTGTCTGTCTGTCTGTCTGTCTGCCAGGGAAAGCAGCCCTGCAGATGGCCGTCGCTCACTTAGCAGCCCTCGCCGCGCGGCGCCACAGCATAGCGCCCCCACGCGGCGTCCCCCCAGATGCACTATCATCTGGGTCACCGCAGCTGATTCCGAACAGAGCTGCGTCGCTCTGTCTCCCTCGCACTCGCGGGGCGTCCCGAAGGGGGTGAGAGAGAGAGAGAGAGAGAGAGGAGAGAGAGAGAGAGGAGAGAGAGAGGAGAGAGAGGAGAGGAGAGAGAGAGCGAGAGAGAGAGAGAGAGAGAGAGAGAGAGAGAGCAAAAGAGAGAGAGAGAGAGAGAGAGACACAGAGAGAGACAGAGAGAGAGAGAGAGAGAGAGAGAGAGAGAGAGAGAGAGAGAGAGAGAGAGAGAGAGAGAGAGAGAGAGAGAGAGAGAGAGCGAGAGCAGAGTGCGGCTTTGGGTGCATTGACAGCGTCCACCGGAAGCCGCGCGGCCGTCTCGCTGTGATGTAGTTTGATTCCGCGGACTGCTTTCGTCGCTCGCTCTGTCTCTCTCGCACCCTCACGGGACGCTCGCCATGGGTGCGAGAGAGAAAGAGCGACGAGAGCAGCGCTCGGAACGAGGCTCGGAATCATCGTGTCAGTCCGCTGCCGGACGCATTGGCGATCATGGACACGCGCGCCCCGCACGGGTTCCCCATCAACATAACATGCGCGCCGTTCTGCCGCCAGCGATTCCTCACGCACAGCGGTGCCGTCGCTCTGTCTCTCTCGCGCTCACGGCGTGTCCCGCAGGGGGCCACAGGCACAGTGGGCCAGAAGACCGGCGCAGGCACCCGAAACTCTGGACGAGTTTTGAGCTGCCGAGTCACTACATGGGACTCGAATCGAACGTGTGGCTCCACCGATGGATACCTCGTTTGGAGAGCAATCGATTAATTGGGTCACACGTTCGGTTCGAGCAGGGGGCAACCACTTAGTACGTTTGGGGACACAAGATTTCTTACGGGAAGAGATTTCTACGGATTTCGCAAGATTTCGACTGATTTTACGCTCGAAACTTGCTTGTTTTTAGCCATTTTTTGGGGGACGATTTCCGATTTCCAGAGATTTCTGGCGCTCAAGGGGACGATTTCTTCAGTGGTTGCTCCCTTGGGTTTGAGTCTCGCGTAAAGAGACTCGGCTCAAAACGCGTCTAAGGTTTTGGCCGCCTGCGCCGGACCTCTGGTCCACTGTGCAGGGGGGCGAGAGAGACAGCGCGGCGCGACGCGGCCGGCCGAACGAATGGATGGATAGATGGATGGGCCCCGCGGCCGCGGACGTGATCGCGAGCAGGAGAAAGGAAGACCGGCCGCGCGCGGCACCGAGACGCAGCGCAGCACACTGGAGCCTTTCGCGTCGCTCTGTCTCTCTCGCACGCACGGGGGAAGCCCCACGAGTGCGAGAGAGACAGCGCGACGATAGCGTCCCTCGGTCCGCCGATGCGGCGCGGCGCCGACTAACGGCAGCAAAGTCATTAATAAATCAAGGCGCCACGCAACGCCGGCGGTTACGTCGCGCCGACCATAGACCGCGTCCTCCGGCGCGCGGGTCGCCGCGGTGCCGAGGCGGCCGCCCCCCGGCGCCGCGTTACAACACTTTGACACTTTCTCCGTGCGACCGGCCCATCAGCTCAACCAAGAGGGAATCGCGCGTGGACGGAGACGCGGAGTCTACTGCCCTTTACCCAGACGCGACACTGCGCAGGACGCTGTGGCATCTCACAGTGGGCAGAGGTGGTCGAAAACCCCGGCCGCGTTATGAGCTCCAGGGTCGCTAAATGGGACTCGAACCAAACGACCTCACCAATGGATTCCTATGGTTCAGGGCATCGGAGAAAACGCGTCTGGAGTTTTGACCGTCTTCACGGTGCATCACGGACCCACTGTCCATCTCCATATCTGGAAAGGGACGGTACACCGAAAGTGTACTGAGGTCACACTTATTTTTACAGGGACGCAGTTTAGAGGATTTTCAAAATTTCAGCCTCCTTCCTCGGGTCACTGACGCACGGCTTGCCTATCCGTACGGACCTCGACACTAGAAACCGAGATACACTTTTCCGCAGAAAAGACGACGATAAAAGGCAAAAATAGAAACGCTTCCGGCGGGACTCGAACCCGCACCGCCGATGCCGATTCCGGCCGGAGAGGGCACGCGCCTCGCGGACCAACCGGACCCTCTATGGCGCCGCCCCGCCGCCCTCATTCATCCGCAGATAGCGGCTAAAAACAGCCGCGGGGCGATAGCGGCCCTGCGGACCGATTCCGCGCGGGACGCTATCGTCGCTCTGTCTCTCTCGCACTCACGGGGCGCCGCGTGTGGGCGCGAGAGAGACAGCGAACGCTATACGAAAACGACTCTCGCGGAGTCAGTCCGCAGTGGACAGGACGCGCTTGCGAGACTGGCGGCGGTGCAGCAGATGCATCCACGCCCTGCCCGCCCATGCCTGCGATGGCGTGCGATGGCACTCTTTCCACACTAAATTGCTAATGTACTGTTTTGTGCATAAGCTTTGTAAAAAATTGAGCGTGCGTTTTAAAACGCACGAATTTGTGCGTAACTAAGCACAAAAGAGTGCGTTGTTGCGCACGAATTCGTGCATTTCCCACGCAGGTTTAATTTCGTGCAAACGCTACGCACGATATAAGGACATAACAATTTAGTGTGTGCATCCCGAGGGGGGAACAACTTCCCACATTCATTGTACAAAATTTGGACACATTCCCACATTCTGGAGGCAAAAACGCCTGTAATGAAGCAGAATTCTTGCACATTCTAACACATTCCCACATTCATTGTACACAAAAGCTTACAGTGAGTCACCCCTCGGTGCATCCCGAAGCGCTGCCAACATGGACAACATTTTGACAGGGGCGCACTCGACACACTGCACTGCATCCGAAAGCGCTGCCAACGACCTTGACAGCACTTTGACAGGGGCGTACTGCCAACATGAACAGCACAGTGACAGTGACACACTGCATCCTCTTCCTGCCAATACTAACTATAGTGGGGCGCTAACGCATCCTCTTTCTGCCAATAGCAAGTGAAGCCCTCCCCGCGCTACGCATCACTATTCGCAGGGGGGAGGTCAACGACGACGACGATTGAGCGCGCGGCTCCCTGAGCGCGCACTGGCCCGTCACATCCTGCTGCCCGCCCCGCCCCACAGTGGGCCAGAAGACCGGCGCAGGCGGTAACATCCCGGACGGTTTTTTGAACTCCGGAGTTGCGTAATGGGACTCGAAACGAACGTGTGACCCCACCGATGGATTGCCCTCTGAACGAGGAATTCATTGGTGGGGGGTCACCCGTTCGGTTTGAGTCCTGCTTTGCGACCCTAAAGCTCAAAACGCGTCAAGAGTTTTGGCCGCCTGCGCCGGTCTTTCTGGCCCACTGGGCACCCCGCCTCGCAACCAAACCGTCACTCTACGTCAATGAATGCAGTCCATCGAAATTCCGCGCACACACAGTGGGACGGGCGCGCGTGAGCCCTTCATTTGCCCCACAATCACGAAAAACAACAGGAACAATCGCAAACTCTCCCCCCCCCCCTTACACACACACGGCGCGCCACTTTTCCGTGCACTCCGCGATGCATCATGCATAAGACGACCCCGCCCGACATTATAACGGCCCGACGACCTAGGCGGCCAAGGCGGCCTGAAGAAGTGCCGCCGACACCGGCGAACACGCTCCGGACAGTGCGCCTTCTTTCGTGTGTCTCTCTCTCTCTCTCTCTCCTCCCTCCTCTCTCTCTCTCTCTCTCTCCTCTCTCTCTCTCTCTCTCTCTCATATTTCTCAAACTCATGCGTGTGGGTAAGGTGGAGACGGCGGAGACGACGACGTTGAAAGTTTGGAAACACACACTGAACTACTTTGTAGGTTTTTATGCAAGCGTAGCGTACGAAATTAAACATAAACTACGTTGCGCACAAAATTGTGCGCAACAACGCACGATTTTCTGCATACCCGCGGGCGCGCAGAATTTAGTGTGCAGACTGTACTAGTCGGGCCCTTTAGCAGCAGTGTCAATGGCACGTCGTAGTCCCTGTTCGTCGTCGAACACGAAGGCAGCCACCGTCACCGACCGCACCGCATAGTGCACCAGGGGCGGTCAAAATTCTGTCAAAATTGATGTCTAGTGTTGCTAAATGGGACTCAAAGCGTGTTTTGTGACGTGTGACTGCACCGATGGATTGCTCTCCGAATGAGGAATTCATCGGTACGTTCAATAGTCCCATAGAGCGACTCTGGAGCTCAAAACCCGTCTTGAAATTCGACCGTCTCCACGGGTCCTCTGGTCACTGTGCGGACGGCAGCCACAGTCACCATTCAGAGAGAAGTCTGCGGCGAGCGCGCGAGTGTACGTAACGTACACTCCCTGCCAAAAGTACTGTACACGTGTCCAAAAACAACGACAACAAATAACGCGCTGCTCGGGCGTCTCGTCCGGTACATAATCTTTTCCTCCTCTCGGCCGGTCTGAGTCCCATCCGGCGGCCAATTGAAGTCCCCCCCCCCCTTTTCCTCTCTCCCCTTTCCCCGCCCCTGGGCGGGCCGGCCAGAGGCGGACCGGCCGACAGCAACAAAGCCCTGGTGCAGCGCGCCCCGGCCGCCTCCAACCACGTCTCGGCGGAGTGGAGGAGGCGGCGGCGGACGCGCACTGCATCAGGTGGAGCCAGCCCGAGCAGCAGCCTCGCTTCGATTCTACGTACAGTACACTCCAATTCAAAACTTACAACAAGTAGTACCAGCGCCACTTCGTGGCGCAGTGGGCCAAAAGAACGGCGCAGGCGGCCAACACTCTGGACGCGTTTTGAGCCCCAGAGTCGCTAAATCGGATTTGAACCGAACGTAAGACCCCTCCAATGGATTGCTCGTTTGGAGATCAATCCATTAGGGTGGTCACATGTTCGAGTCGAGTCCCATTTAGCGACTTTGGACCTCAAAACACGCCAAGAATTTGGCGGCCGCCTGCACTGGTCTTCTTGCCCACTGTGCATGGATGAGTTCGCTATTCTGCACAGCTGAACGCGGAGATAATTCCTTGTTGGCAAGGCAGCTACTTTTGGCAAGGAAGCCGTAAGGCTCGTCTCGACAGTCTCGAGAGCGAGGGGGTAAACCCTTCAAGAAATCGTGTACAGGCTACTCGGTATTACGCTGTATTACGGTGGTACTACACGTGAATTACGGCATTAAAATGCTAAATTTTGCCACATTTGACCCTAAAATGGTATTACAAATACGTGTATTACGCGTAATACACGGCTTTTATGTACAGGGCATTACGAAGTGTTTACCCCCTCGCTCGAGAGTCTCGTAGTTGTCTCTCGAGTCTTTGATGCTCGTCTCTCAAGTCTCCGAGGCTCGCCTGTTGGCCAAGACGAGATGCCTTCCGAGATGACGGTTCCGCGAACCGGCCAAAAACTGTCTCAAATGCTCGCGCGTGCTAGCGGCTGCGCTCCGCTTGGCGGCGTTCCGCCCTGCAGCCGAGAGGCGAGGGTTTTGGCAACGTCAGCAGCGAGCTACGGACTGACTCCAGAGTCGTTTACGTCACTCTGTCTCTCTCACACCTATACTCGGTGCCCCGAATGCGAGAGAGAGAGAAAGAGAGAGAGAGAGAGAGATAGAGAGAGAGAGAGAGAGAGAGAGAGAAAGAGAGAGAGAGAGAGAGAGAGAGAGAGAGAGAGAGAGAGAGAGAGAGAGAGAGAGAGAGAGAGAGAGAGAGAGAGAGGACTCTCAGTCTTCTGCGCTTCCAGGCAAATCGAGACCAAGATGCCAGGCAGCTGAATATGAGGCAAACCAACAGCCATCTCGGCAGCCATGGAGGCCATGGAGCGACGCAAGCATTTTCAGCAGCCAGGCCGAATTTCCGAGCGTGTCTGATATCTTCCATGAGTCAAACTCGGGTTCCAGATACATATATCATCATCGTCCATAATCAAGACTCGCAAAAAAATTCACAGCTTCCCTTGAGTCACGCAAGACAAACTTTCATCCTTGATAAAACATGGGTTTTAAATCGTTTTTTTTTTTTTTTTAAATAAATATCTCCTCAATTTCCTCTCGATGCTATTTAAGCAATCCCAAAATGAGGTTTTTACGGTTATTTCACAGGTTACAAACGGTTTTTCTCACACTTCAGAAAGATTTTCAGCTGCCTTGTTCACAGCGGAGTCCCGAGCCGAACGGGCCGGCCTCTGCCAATTTTCAGGGCCGTCACAACGAAGGCTTCTTCCTTTCCCGCGACCCTGCGGCACCGGGTCAACACAGTGGGCCATAGCACAGTGGGCCGGCCGGCCGGCCTCTCGCAGCGACGCGCTAACCAGGAGCCGCCCCGCCCCGCCATGGCCTTATCAATGGGATGCGGTCGCCGTCAAAGAGCCCGGATGCCCCAAATAAGCTCCTAATCCGTTTATATACGTACCCCCCTCCCCTCCCACACACATACACAATTACGTAATCAGCTGCGCCCGCAGGAAGAGTTTACTTGAAGAGTCATTATACGTATCGGTTTTTATGGGGAGCACCTTTCGGACAACGGATATACGGTTCCTGCCTGTTGCTATCTACCGAATCGGACATCACCGGAGAACTCGTTTAGATATGACGCATAGCCTGAGATCATTAATTAAACTCGGAGATGTGAATAACCTTCTTGGGATTTGAAAAATCATCAGTTATGTGCACACAAAATTCCTCAATAAATTTTTGTTGAACGTAGTCTCACACTATTTTGGGCATACGTGCTTTTTGTAAAAATTGGTTCGCTACTTATTCCGTTTGAGTTGGTACGATTCTGCGAACAAATTTGTACGAAAAAGTTCGCATGATTCAAATTGTGAGAGACCACGTACAAAATTGTACAAATGCAGTTTTTTTAGACGCAGTAAAGGAGAAGAAACTTTTTTAAATCACCACTTTGCGTGGGATACTTTGACCCCTGACCCCCAAGAAACGCCACGTACTCTCTCAACTTCAGCATCATCGCTACACGAATCAAAATCACAAAATTCACCACAGCATCACCACCGGTTCCTCAATCACCACCTCTCCAGTGTTCTAATGTAATCACCGCAGACGACTGGCACGCTCGTTCGTTTCACCACCATCATCACCACCACCGACTGATTCAACGAGGTCTTCTTGACGGACAGCCACCAACCAGACGAGACACTGTATTCCTCAATGCTTCTCCACCACTTGACGTCGCTCAATTAAAACATGAGTCCCACGGCGCGGGCGCGCCACTCACTGCACTGTACACACCGACACACAAACACACACACGCGCGCGCGTGCACACACGGACACGCACACACACACACGGACGCGATGCGCGGCGAGACGGAGGTCCGTGCACTGCGAGCGCCGAGACACAACTGAACTGACTGACTCACACAAACTCAAAGCCGCTCGCTCAAGCTGCGGCGCGGAGCCACCACCAGCCAGATCATGTGTTTACAGCGACCAGCTGAGCGGACCGGCCTAGGCGAGTGGGGCGGGGGCGGCGTGGAGGGGGAAGTCCTGGCGGCGTCGGCGGCAGCAGGAGGGAGGGGGAGGGGAAGGGGGCGCGGAAACAGCAGCGAGCACTCCGCTGGCGGCGGCGGCGGCCAGACGACAATTAACTTTCTCTCTCTTTCTCTCTCTCTCCCTGTGCCTCCCGATGCACTCCTCCCCCTTTCCCCGCAACGGCCGGCCGCAGTGATCGCCTGCATCGCGGGCTGCACCGGGCAGCAGCAGCATGTGTGTGTGTGTGTGTGTGCCTGTACGTGCGCGCGCGCGTGTGTGTGGCCAACAGACCCCTTCCTTGGCCACTCGCATTCACAACGACCGGTCGGTCCTCCACCCACACCCAAACACACACACACACACACACACACACACACACACACACAGCTCGCATCGCCGCCGGCCGCCGCGTTCCCCCATCCACGCCTACCATCCTCCCCCTCAGGAAGGCCGTCTAGGAGGACACCGCGACGGACGCGAACGAGATCGGCGAGGAGGCGAGGCAAGGGGAGCGACACGGGAACGCCATTTGCGGAAAGCGAGTCGCGTTTACACAGCGTGGCGTGCCACGCACGAAGTCGCGACCGCCACGAATCAATAGTGCTGCACTCACTCCTCATTCACTCTCTCTCTCTCTCAGAGAGAGAGAGAGAGAGAGAGAGAGAGAGAGAGAGAGAGAGAGAGAGAGAGAGAGAGAGAGAGAGAGGGGGGGGCAGCAGAAAGAAGTGTATCGCATATGAGAGGAAGAGGAAGTGGCCGGGGACGCGGGATGGAGGACGACGGGGGCGGCGGAGCGGCAGGAGGGCGGTCCGCAGCACATCCAGGTCGGCTGACCCCATCACCGCGAAACGGGGTCACTCACACACACACACACACACACACACACACACGAGGAGGCGCATTGCAGGCGGAGCTCCAAATTTGTCATTCACTCTCCGAGCGCACATACAACCCACACATAGGTCTCCCATAGTACACACAACACACACACATGAGACTGTACAGACATATGCACACTCATAGATGACTGCACACACACACACAGAACGAGACCGTAGCTGTGCACACCCGCATGCATGCCCCGGCGTCAGGAACCGCGTTGAATTGAGGTTTCCAAGGCTGGACTTTCAACAAACCATGTGGCCGGTGGCCAACTTTATCGTGTTCGAATCTTTAATTCTGCTTTGTCCGAGTCGGTCACGGTTCACGTGCGTACAGTTTGATTCAAACAGCAGCTGGAGCTTTGTTGGCCAATTTCCTCCGCGCAGGCGTTCTCCCGGCCTCCATCGCCACCATCTGCTTGCCCACTTACACCTAATGCCTGTCTATCTGCCCGACCCGGCTGGAACTGTACGCACACCGCCAGACGCGGATGTGAGAGAAACGGTGAGTGCGTGTGAGTTGTTACTAGACAACGACTACTTTGCCCCTGCAAGTATGCAAAGAGCACTGCTTTACCCTATCCCGAGGAGGTAGGGTCACTGCGGGTAAAAACTGGACAGGGGAAGCACCGAACACCCCATAATTCACTCCCAATGCCGTATGCACAGGCTTAACAACTATTATGTAATGAACGACTGATGCCACGGAACAACTTTTGATGGTTGTTCTGCCTGTGCATACGGACTTTGAAGTAAAATATGGGGTGTTTAGTTCTTCCCCTGTCCAATTCTCCCCCGCAGTGACCCTCCAGTGTGGCAAAAAGTTACAGACAATTCTGTAAACAACTTATGCTAATTCTCCGTACGTACCGTGTACATCCAGCATTTCCCATAGCTTCTTTACAACATTCACTGTGCGACTCAGTCTTAGTCGTCCCCGTGCACCTCAATGGTCTGCGACGGGCATGCGAAGACTGTGAGCAGCACAGTGAATATTATAAAGAGGCTACTGCAGAAAATACTGGGTTAAGGGTGCGGGGAATTCTAGCAAACACTAACTTTTTCGTAGCTTTTTGCCAGTGTATTGAATCGTCTTACTGCCCCCCCCCCACAAATCCCCACCTGCCGCCGTCTTCAAAGCGCACCAGTTGGTCCAGTTGCCCCATTTTTGGTAGCCAGGAGTAAAACCCATGTATACAAGTTGACTTAGCAAAATGTCCTGCAGGCGGTTTACAGTGGCCGCGGGGCGATCGAGTGTCTCGCGAGTCGCGAAGGCACTTCTCGGAGGCCGTAGCGCTGTCGCTGCCGCCCGGCCAACAGAACGGCAGATGCCGGCAGATACCGCCGTGCGATACGGAGACAGCCGATCGACCAAGTTTCGGCGTGCGGCGTGAATCACCGCAAAACAGCGTCAGGCGCGAGCAGGCCCCCATGAGCGCGAGAGAGACAGAGCGATGAGCGGAATCAGCGCCTGCGGCCGTTTCTTTCTCTCCCAGAAAAACAATGCCGTTGCGTGGCGCCCGGTCGGATCGGGGAAGGGGAGTAAGCAACGATAGTTCTTCAATTTCACCAAGGGGGATAGATACGGGCAAACGGGTTTCCTGTCGCGAAAATAAATCCCGCACGAGGAGAATGTTATCAAAATCCCAACAGGTGCGGATCCAGGGGGAAGACAGTGGGATAGTTTATTACCCTCTTTCCCCTTATTTAGGAACAAGACAGGCCACCTAAAGGCAGGCAAGAGGCACTACTGGGGGCAACCTAGAAGCGGGAAAAAATCAGCGCCTTACCCTCTCCTCGGGATAATCCTAGGTCCGCGAACACATACTCAAACTAAACTTGGAGGGGCACCCAACGTGTCGGTGACTATACACTTTCTGCGGACGAGAAAGTCAACCGTTAAATTTATGTTGCCACATCTCGTGCGCGGCAATGATCGCCATCGCCGGTCGGGACGCCGGCCGGATGCGCGGCGTTAAGCCCTGACAGGGATTAGTGGCCGGCCGGCAACGACGCGTCCAAGACATCTTCGACACTCAACAGGTCCTTCACGAAGTCGTTCGGCGTCGCGTACCGCCCCCAGCCCCCGCGGCTCCTGCCTTGAACCCGCCCCCTGCGCCACAGTGGACCAGAGAACCGTTGGAGGCGGTCAAAGTCCCGGATGGGTTGTGCGCTCCAGAGTCGCTAAATAGGACTCGAACCGAACGTGTGACCCTAGCAATGGATTGCTCTCTGAACGAGTAATCCATGGGAGGCGTCCAAACGATAGGTTCGAGTCCTGTTTAGCGACTCTGGAGCTCAAAACGCGGCCGGTATTTTCAACCGCCTCCACCGGTCCTCTGGCCCACTGTGCACCCTCGTCTTGTGGTGCCTTACGCCCGGCCCCCAGAGCGCTCTCGCCGCACGCGCCGCCAGACGTGGATGGATTCATAGAGCGCCCGGAGCCGTTCCAATCAGCCTTATTAATACGTTGGTCACGCCGGTCCAGCACGAGCTGTGGCGTGGACTCCGGGCCGTGGACGCAGAAGGGATTCACGACCGGCAAGCCATCAGAACGTACTCCAACCTGAGCACGACAGCAGGTGGCATGCCAAGGTCCGAGAAACTTTGACCTGGAAGAGTGCGCTCTACACTTATGAAAACTATGCCATCAATCGTTTTGATGACATGACAAAGGATAAATAGGCATAAAGTGACTGCTTCACTTTTCACAAAACGCGAGAGGGAACGCGTCTGGTTACGGATCCAATTTCGTTCTCTAATACACGTCCCTACCATCTGCATGGCGCACACTGCAAACGGACAAAATGAGGACGCAACTGTGTCAACACTTACGGGTGCTGCTAGAGTTGCGAACCGCTGGGAATACCCACCTGAAACAGAGGTGAAAAACAGAAATGTTAAACCGATGACACCAGAAAACTAGCAACTCTCAGGCTAACAGAATTTTTGATTTGTTTTTTGACCTCAGGTTTTTCTTGTATTTAGCTGCTATTCCGTACTCCCCTCCCTTCCAGTCTGAAGGGAGAGTTTCCATCAATCAGCTTTCCAGAATTTTGAAGAAATTGCTGGTATGTCACAATCGTCATTGGTCAGAAAAGGGTACAGGAAAACCGCTCCATTTTAAAGAATGAGGCGGATTGGGAAAACTCTGAGAAAATGGCGGGGGGGGGGGAAGCTGCAAGAAAAATACATGTTTGCATGGTTAGTACCAGACGATAAGACAGGATGAGGCACATAAGAAGTCAGTGACACCCGTTGTCACGCTGGCAATAGGGGGCCAATTAAGAATCTTTCTGTGGCTGAGTGACTTTTTTGGCTCATTTTAGACCGTTTTGCAGGGGACACTGCAATCATTTTAGATACAGTGTAGCGCGAACGCACTATCGGCCAGAGAGCTACGAACGAAAGTCGAGAAAAGACGAAGGAGAGGTGACGCCTCAACAGAACCTCCGAGCAAAACGTGCGCAAACCAACCCAAGCACCGGTGTGGCGGCCCTGGACGACTTTCGTAACAGTGTAGGCGTGTCTTTTTCGCCGTCGTCCAGGGTCGCCCCCTCGATTTAAGGCTGTAAATATGTTCAAAGTTCATTCAGTTTCCTTAGTTTTAGTCCTTCACTTTGGCGCCGAACGCCGGCCGATTCTGGAAGCTATTAAGAAGCGTGCCGGCCGGCCATCCGGAATGCGTCCTTGTTCCGTGCCTGGACGGGCAGGGCCTTTCCGCCCCGAGGCCCCCGTCGAGCCCGTGCAGCTTCAGGACGGAGACTCACTCGTCACCAGCCCTCTGGAGTGAACACACGCGCGTGTCCTCTCCGCCCGCACCGCGACAACCGCGCCACGCTCATTCTTTGTACAGTGCTTTAGTAAATAAATCGTACATTCTGTGAATAACCGTTCGACTCATCACTTGTGCACGATCGGAGAGCAGGCTCCCAACCAGCCATGCGTACACGTTGTAACCCCGATATGTGACAGTGACCCAGTGCCAAGTGATTGTGTCAGTGACTGTGTTGTGACGGCGGGTGCGGCTTCGACCATGTCGACGCCCACCCCCTCAGACACGCCGCCAACCCCACCGCCCGGTCCGTCGGCCGCGCCACCAGCGCCCGGAGACGGAATCTTGCTATAAGGCGATCCCAGTGACGTATAAGAATGAGTCATACTTCATGAGCCACATAACTGACATTCTTACGAAACATGCAGAAGAAATACCATGCAGCAGCCTCACTCCGACTCGGTACCAGCTCATCGGCAGTCTGTGCCGTTCTCTCCCACCTGAAGCACATCTGGAACGACGCGACATTCCGTCTATCCTGAAACCCTCTGAAGACATCGAAATGCAGTTTTAAGTGAGGCACGTCGGTGGCGGTGGACTCTTTACCATGATGTCAAGCTAAGGAACCTCACTTGCCGCATTTCGAATGGTGCCGCGCCCGGCAGCCAGAGCTGCCAACACACAGGCGCGTGGTAGCAAGCAGTGCTGCCAGGCAAGCGGCCGTGTCGCTACGAAGCGGCGACGCGGTGCACCCTTGCAGACGACAACCCGATCGCGCAATTAGACACGCGTGAATCTCCGCTGGCCATTCGGGCCTCCAGGCGCCTGGCGACTCTGCGAGCGCCCGGCGGAAAGGGTTGTCGCCGAGCGGGCCCGGGCCCACGCAAGGGTATAAATTAACCCGCTCCCCGACGAGGAGCATGAGTGCGGGGCTGGAGACAGCCCGAGGTGGTCGAGCCAGGACCAAGGAGCGAATACACGGTTTGCAGCCAAGTAGCCTCTCTCACCTTGCTCGACACCCGAACCCCGGACCCCTGGGCGTTAGGCCGACCTGCTGAGGCGGACCTGCTCTGAGCGTGAGGCAAGCCTGCTGAGGCCAGCCTGTCCTACCTATGAGGCCGACCTCCTGAGGCGGACCTTTACTTAGGCCAGCCTACTCAGGCGAGCCTGCCCTGGCGTTAGGCGGACCTCCTTAGGCCGACCTGCCCGACGGACAAACTACACACACATAAGGCCTGTCCTGTTTAGGCGGAGCCAATGGCTCTCAGGCAATTAAGCATCTCAACATTAATTTTAATAAACTTTACGTCCTTAGGTAGCCAAAATGGCAATCGCCGGTCGGGCATATAGCCTCTTCCTCGCCGCCGTCCGCGCCACTATACTCGCGGTCATTTACTGGGCGATGGAAGAAGGTGACCCGCAGCCACCACGTGTGTGCCGGTGGCGAATGCCCCAGCGGGGCGGCCAGGATCCCACCACCTCCGAGGGGGACTCCGAGTTACGCCAGAGGCGCCGGGAACGCGAGCGCGCTTGCGAGCTCTCAAGGTCACGCCACAGATCGCCGCGCCGGAATGTTTCAAGGGAGAGCCCCACCCCGCGCTCACAGGAGCGCTCCAGGGAGCGCCACCGCGCCGCGCGCCGCCCAGCAGGCCGGCCACGGCCACTCCCGCCTGGTCGACGCACACCGCGGCACCGCTAATCAAAATCCCCATAAGTTAAGGTGAAGGGTAGTATCTAAGTGGGAAAATACGCAACAGGTGCAGGGAAAACCAACGGTGACGGGTAACTTTAACTTAGGTTTAGGTTAGCTCTAAGAATCAGCCCGAACAACGGCATGCCAGTGCCATCGCCTCCACCACTACCACTACCTCCGCAGTCCAGCACCGCCGCCACGCAACCAAGGGCCAGCGTCACAGCCAATCAGCACACCGAAAAATTGCAACCCCGAGCGGCACAGGTGTCATAAACCATCCCGCCGCCCGGGCCACTACTACAAATACAGCCTGCAGCGCCCGGAGAGTCAGTCCGCTCGTTGCACCCACCCCGACAACGCCACCATGCCCGCCGACAAGAGTCCTGCCGTGCCGCGCACACCAGGAAAAGACTTCTTGCCGTACTTCAGGAAGCCGACCAGGCCGTTGCCTGTCTCGCGACTGGCCCGGGCCCCCCCGGCGCCCGCAGCACAGCCGCAGCCCGCAGAAAGAAAGTCAACAACAGCAGCATCTGCGGCACGCTTCAGGGAGCTGTTCGGAACGTCGCCGCCGGACAGCACCGGCACAGTGGGAGCGCCCGGACAGTAGAGCAAGAACAGAAAAATGCACCAAAAACCATCACCCGGACACAAGGACAAGCGCAGGAAGGTGCACGACACATCATCATCAACAACCAAGCGCAAGAGGGCGCACTCTACTTCGTCACCAGGGAAAACGGCCGGCCACAGGACAGCACCTACACCAAGCACGCAGACAGAGCAACGAGTCCCAACAACCGGACCAACCAACGCGCCGCACATCAGAACGCCAGACCCGGCACCAACAAAACCACCACAACCAGTCGCAGCAGCCGAGCCGAGCAGCTCGACGCACCCCGAAGGCCCGGCGCAGACTTCACCGCCTTGCCTGCCCTTTAGAGACCCAGCTGGGCTTTTAAAGCCTAGGAGGGCGTCTAAGGCCCAGCTGGCCTTTTGAGGCCTAGCTGGGCTTCTGAGGGTATCCTCCTATGGTCCAGCTACCTGGCCTTCTGAGGCCTAGCTAGGTAGCCTTCTAAGGTCCAGCTAGGTAGCATTTTGAGGCTTAGCACGCTAGACTTTAAAAAGTATAGTCTGCTTTTGAAGAAGAACTTTCTGATAGATGGCAATGAACAAGGCATTTAAAAAATGAGTTATTTTTATGATGTGATGGGCTATTGGCGAGATGAGGTCTCATGTTTTGCTCACCGCACAATGCGTCTAAGCAGGACTGTTAAACCCTTAGCCCTACCTCTTGCTAAAGATCTAACAACCCTTCATCAGTATCTGAAATATGAACGGAATGACGCCATGTCTCAATTGGAGCTTCACAAGTCTTACCACGCCTTTCACAGGCTCTCAAAAGTTTTAATGTGCCAAATTTTACTGTTTAACAGAAAGAGAGCCTGTGAGGTCCAATGTATTAAGTTTACATTCACACATTAATAGAACAACAGAGACTTGCGAAGATGTGTTAGATCTTCTGCAGCCCTGCGAAAGACGCCTTGTTGGCCAATTAGTTCTCATAAAGACAGAGGGAAAAAAGGAAAAATCCGTGCCTGTGCTCCTTACTAGCAACCATGTTCAGACTCTTACAACATTATTATATCATAGGGAACATCACGTAGAATCAACAAACCCCTATTTGTTCGCCAGCTCAAGTTCAAAGAAGCACCATTGTGTGGCAAGGGCACTCCGACAGTTTTTGCAACAGTGCTAAGTTGGAGTGCCCTGCCAATGTGACATCAAGGTCTCTTAGGAGGCACAATGGCCGCAACTACTGGCTTTGGGAGACGAAGGAGTTGAGAGACTTGCCAAATTTATGTCCCATAGTGGGGCAATTCACGCAAATTTTTAAAGGCTACCATTGGATACTTCAATCCTTGCCAAGACGTCTAAAATATTGTTTTGCATTCGAGCAGGGCATATCAAAGTATGGTGGTTAAAACCTTGGAGGAAATAGATCCAGTAGCCGAGGAGTTGGAAATGGATGAGGAGTTCCCATTAGATAACGGTGGAAGTAAAGAAGACGACTTACCAATCCGACATGCACTTGACATTACTATGCAGGGTGAGGAAGAAGATCCTGATGTCACTGATGAGACATGGATGGACTCTGATGAAGAGAATGTTGTAACCACTTCCACTTCTGGGAAAAAAACGTAGAACTTCAGCTTCCAAACGTCTTAAAGGCCAAGCTAGATGGCTTTTTGAGACCCAGCTAGCCGGCCTTCTGAGGCCTCGCTGGCCAGCCGTCTGAGGCCCAGCTGGCCTTTTGACTCCTAGCTGAGCTTCTGAGGCCCAGCTAGGCCGGCGTATTGAGGCCTAGCTAGCTGGCCTTCTGAGCCCTAGCTTGCTAGCCTTCTGAGGCCCTGCGAGCTAAACCTTCGAGTTCAAGCTAGCTGAAGAACGCATAGCATTGAAAAACAGGAGAGCGGTGGGAGCTGCCAGTCTCCCAAGACCACAGTAAGATTGTTAAAGTAGAAAAATAAAAGGAAGCAGGTACTTTGAAGTAAAACGTTTTCGTACAATTGTGATTGCATCATTCACAGTGTTTTGGGAACGTGTTAGGTAGGGTAAGAGATCCCAAGGGCAATCTTAGTTAATTATAAACTTTCTCATGACACTACCGAATCCCTACAAGTGTCTTCAAAAGAACCAATACGATTCTAACCATCTTCTTCTTTGACGGTTAGGTACGGCAAACTCAGCCCCAATGACTCCTACTTGTACACTACCTGTGGGCTTGTGTACCCATTTGTTGTTGTATTGTGAGCAAAAACAAATGCGCTGATTGGTCGGCACGCCAGCCACTGTCTTCTCTATCAATATAAGTTGCACCCTGACTTTTAACTCAGTACAGCAGCAGCAGCCCTCCAGCACGTATCCGCACAGCCCTTGCCTCGCCGCGTGCCTCGCGCTAACCGGACAAAGTCTCTAGCTGACTCCAGTCCTAGTCCCGGTCTTATTAACGAACTTGGCCGTCTCGCGTAATAGTCCCGCAAGTCAAAGCTCGACTCCCGCGCGCGGTCGTCCCTGTCGATTTTCTTGGTACGAGCCCAGCTCGCGGTACTTCCTAACGCTTTCACTCCGCGCATCGCTGCTCGCCACTGCACTTTGGTCTCCTTCTTCATGCGCAGGCCACTGTCCACGGACTCCGACCGAAGCACTCCAAGCTCCCGCTCAACTCGTCAAGCTCATCACATATGGTATCGTTTCACATCAAGAGACGAGCACCATTCACGCATGTACTCTTGCTGATTTATATTATATTTTCTGAGTCACTTTTGTCATCACCCAAACCAGTCTCGTTAGTAAGAATTCTACCTGTGGTCTTATTTACCCATTTGTTGCTATATTGTGAGTAAGAATAAATCCTATAGGCTAACCTACCTATTTGTTGCTATATTGTGGGTAAGAATGAATACTATGGGCTAATGTGATACCGTGATGCCTCCGCCGCTCTCTCTACTGTATACAAGGTGCGGACATTTGGACAACATAAATATCTAGGAATGCGCTGGACAAGATCAAGCAATGACGCACGGAGATGCAATCTGCATGTGCGGAGATGGAGTAATCAGAATGCAGTAAACAAAATGCAAAACCGAGTCCCCTCCCTGCTGTCTACAATAAACTCTCAACCCTCATTGTGAGTACCGAGTGTTTATCTGCCGAGAGCCCTTAGCCCCGGAAGTACTGGCTGCTGCCTGGCCTAGTACGCGCGCCTAACATCTATCAGGACAGCAGCAGGCCAGTCACCACACTAACCTACCTATTTGTTGCTATATTGTGAGTAAGAATAAATTCTATAGGCTAACCTACCTATTTGTTGCTATATTGTGAGTAAGAATAAATCCTAAAGGCTAACCTACATATTTGTTGCAATATTGTGAGTAAGAATAAATCCTGTCGACTTATTTACCCATTTGTTGCTATATTGTGGTTAAGAATAAATTCTATAGGCTAACCTACCTATTTGTTGCTATATTGTGAGTAAGAATAAATCCTATAGGCTAACCTACATATTTGTTGCAATATTGTGAGTAAGAATAAATGCTGTCGACTTATTTACCCATTTGTTGCTATATTGTGAGTAAGAATAAATTCTATAGGCTAACCTACCTATTTGTTGCTATATTGTGAGTAAGAATAAATCCTATAGGCTAACCTACATATTTGTTGCAATATTGTGAGTAAGAATAAATCCTGTCGACTTATTTACCCATTTGTTGCTATATTGTGAGTAAGAATAAATCCTGTCGACTTATTTACCCATTTGTTGCTATATTGTGAGTAAGAATAAATCCTATAGGCTAACCTACATATTTGTTGCAATATTGTGAGTAAGAATAAATCCTGTCGACTTATTTACCCATTTGTTGCTATATTGTGAGTAAGAATAAATCCTATAGGCTAACCTACCTATTTGTTGCTATATTGTGAGAAAGAATGAATCCTATAGGCTAACCTACCTATTTGTTGCTATATTGTGAGTAAGAATAAATCCTATAGGCTAACCTACCTATTTGTTGCTATATTGTGAGCAAGAATGAATCCTTTAGGCTAACCTACCTATTTGTTGCTATATTGTGAGCAAGAATGAATCCAATAGGCTAACCTACCTATTTGTTGCTATATTGTAAGTAAGAATGAATCCTATAGGCTAACCTATCTATTTGTTGCTATATTGTGAGTAAGAATAAATCTTGTCGACTAATTTACCCATTTGTTGCTATATTGTGAGTAAGAATAAATCAAAGGAGCTTGTATACCTATTCGTCACTAAAAGAATCAGTATTACATTTTGACTTTAAGAAAGACGAGAATACAAGCGAATAGTGCCGAGTGCATTGAATATTTGAACTATTCTAAGGTAAAGTAACTCGATGACATGATTGCTTTTTAAAAAAGAAAATCGCCACAGAACACAAGCTCCATTCACTTGTTACAACAAAGTCAATGTGAATGATGTTTCACACGCGAGTTTTGATGCAGATTCTAATAGTAAATTGATTGTTAACCTATTGTTGTAATGCTCTGCAAGCATCACAACTACCCCTTCTCTTGTGTCATTGAGAGTGGAGGGGAGGTGTGAATGCAAGCAGCGATATTCAATTGTTTGAGGGGAAGCCTATGCTTCTGTTTGGTTGCTGCAATCCATGCACATTTGCAGCGTCGTTGCAGAATCGCTGATCAGCTAAGTTATCCTACGCTCTTCCTCGTGCTCTCAAAGCCGACCCATTAAGTCTTTCCACGTGTATCTCGTGTGCTATCAAAGCTATCCCTCGCTCGGAAGTTATTCTAGTTTCTTATTCTAGTGATTATTCACGTTGGTAGTTTTTCTTATTCCCGTGTATCTCGTGAAAGCTATCTCTCTACTTTAATCTGTTTTCATCATGGCAAAACTTGGTCTGCGGCGAGGTAAGTTTGGTTTTGGTTTCAGTAGAGTGTTGTCTTGGTCTGAGTCGGACGAAGGCGTCCCCGACCCTTTGCTGCATCGCTCTTAGGCTAACCCGCGCGTTTAACAGTGTAGGCGTTTAGCCCATTTGACAGCCATTTTCGGCCGTCCCTTCTGTCCGCGGCCAGACCCAAGTTCCGCAGTGCAGTGTGGGCGTGTTTGTACCTTTTTCGTTGTAGAAACCGCTGACCAGCTCAGTCGCTCGCTTCGTGAGCTATCAGAGCTCTGTTGTGTAGTCCTGTAGTCCGGTGTCGGACCGCACATCAACCATTTAAAGTCAATAACAAGCGTGACACCCACCCTTGTGTGTATGTGTGTGTGTGTGTTGTGAAACAGGGCCAAGCTAGTGTCCAAGACTCCGTTATGGGCCCTGACTCATTGGGGAGCGTCTGTTCGCATTCAACGGATGAGGGTGCTGTGTGAACCCCGCTCTTGACTTGCCTGCAGTGGCGCTTAACGATCTGGGTTTCCGCGTCCGGTGTCCCACTTGGTGTCCTGGGATGAGAGCCCTGGCTCGGCTAGACTACACTAGCGCCCGCTACTGGGGCCTAAACACAAAAGACATCCGGTGCACTGCTTGACCACCAGAAGCTGGAGTGTCGTTAAGACTGCTAGTGTTGTTGGTGTCAGCTGGTCGGGTAGTGGTCGCCTCCCACTGGACGAAAATTCTCCCCACCACTTCGGCTGGGTTTTCCATATAACGAAGATGCAGTCGGGGTGTTGGATCTGGCACCGACGAAGGAGACGGAGAAGGAGACATTGACTACTAAAAGTTCGAAAGTGACGATGAAGACGAAGGGCAAATCGAAGGCAACCAAGGCGAAAGTTCGACAACAGCTTCCCATGCCCACTTCATCCACGATTGCAATTGGCACCAGTGCCGCTGTGTCTGTGCCCTCCGCAAGGAATTACGCACGGGCGCGTTCGTCCGTATGCGATGATCTCAGTACGCTGCGCTTAGCTCAAACTACAGCGAAAGGCGCTTCTGGAACCTCATACGCTATTTGGGAGTCACCGGGCGGCGTAGACTCTCTTGAATGGTCCTTGGCGGGGAATCATATAGGCAAACCTCGTCCGGACGCGTGTGTCCAGGTAACTTATTTTCCTTTGTTAGAAGATATTCGAGATTACTCCAGTTACACTTCCGACAAAGACAGATGGCGGGACCCGCAAATGGACAGCCACAATTCCCTTATGGGACGACCTCCAAACCTAAAGGCTAATCCTAAACAAATCCCAAAGGCTTATTTATCTATTTGTTGCTGTATTGTGAGTAGAAAAAGTCCTGAGGGCTACTCTACCAATTTTTTGCCATATTGATAGTAAGAATAAATCCTTAGAGAAATAAATTTAGCGTCGAAGATGCTATTCATTTGCTGCCAGCGGAGGAGCAAACGGACCCGGTTAGGACGATTGTTTTACCATCAGTTGCAGACAGGAGTCCTCAGGAGTGAGACCTCTCTCTCTTGTTTGTTGTGCTAAGTTCATTCTCTTCTAATCTGTGATGGCAGTTCCACCACGATCGGGTCGTCACTTTGGCATTTCGTATTTCGACATTGACGAAGCTCAATTCTTGAATCCTGGGGATTTGATTGACACATTGGTGACAAATTGTCCGGACGTGACCCGCACTGGTGCTTTTTGTAGTGAGTAAGGACAGTGTGGTTCTGAAAAGGTTCCATTTGGTTCCACCCCTTTGAGAAAGAAATTCAACTGACGACTGTGTGAGTGTTTTTGTTGTTTTTTCAAACCAGGCGAGGTTTCAAGGTCCCCTGCAAACGGACAGTTTTATCCAGGGCGTTAAAAATCTTGTGCAACAAGACGCACGGTTTAAGGAGTTCAAACCGCGCTCTGACTCAAACCGCGTGGTGCAGCTAGACAGTGGACCTTGAACTGCAGCAATCAATTCACTTCTGCATCCGGCCGCGCGAAGGAGAACGCCCAAGAAACCTCAAAGCTGGTCTGCCACTACATGCGCCACGAGAGCTGGAAACACACCCGCCGTAGGTATCTGCTTGTTTGCAGAGTCCCGGACGCCGTCTCCTTAACAGTGCGACTCCAGTGCAGCTAGACAGTGGCTCCGTTCCGATGCCACCCTTCCCACTCTGGCCCGATGGAGAGGATTCTCCGAGGCCGTTAAGATGCGATTTGCTAGCGGAAATACGCTAGCGCTCTTACACCAAAAATTTAAGGAGACTAAACAGAGGGCGGACGAGCCAGCGGCAGCCTTCGCCGAAAGGCTTAATACTTTGGCAATTAAGATACTAGGAAAGCGCCCTAGGCCCGAAGGCCCCAATGCAGATAAAGTGCGCGCCACGTGAAAAGCAGTCAGTGACGGTGATGTCCTGGTCACTTTCCTATACGGCTTGCAGCCTAAAATCTTCTGCATCCGGCCGCGCGAAGGAGAACGCCCAAGAAACCTCAAAGCTGGTCTGCCACTACATGCGCCACGAGAGCTGGAAACACACCCGCCGTAGGTATCTGCTTGTTTGCAGAGTCCCGGACGCCGTCTCCTTAACAGTGCGACTCCAGTGCAGCTAGACAGTGGCTCCGTTCCGATGCCACCCTTCCCACTCTGGCCCGATGGAGAGGATTCTCCGAGGCCGTTAAGATGCGATTTGCTAGCGGAAATACGCTAGCGCTCTTACACCAAAAATTTAAGGAGACTAAACAGAGGGCGGACGAGCCAGCGGCAGCCTTCGCCGAAAGGCTTAATACTTTGGCAATTAAGATACTAGGAAAGCGCCCTAGGCCCGAAGGCCCCAATGCAGATGCAGTGCGCGCCACGTGAAAAGCAGTCAGTGACGGTGATGTCCCTGGTCACTTTCCTATACGGCTTGCAGCCTAAAATCTTCTGCATCCGGCCGCGCGAAGGAGAACGCCCAAGAAACCTCAAAGCTGGTCTGCCACTACATGCGCCACGAGAGCTGGAAACACACCCGCCGTAGGTATCTGCTTGTTTGCAGAGTCCCGGACGCCGTCTCCTTAACAGTGCGACTCCAGTGCAGCTAGACAGTGGCTCCGTTCCGATGCCACCCTTCCCACTCTGGCCCGATGGGGAGAGGATTCTCCGAGGCCGTTTAAGATGCGATTTGCTAGCGGAAATACGCTAGCGCTCTTACACCAAAAATTTAAGGAGACTAAACAGAGGGCGGACGAGCCAGCGGCAGCCTTCGCCGAAAGGCTTAATACTTTGGCAATTAAGATACTAGGAAAGCGCCCTAGGCCCGAAGGCCCCAATGCAGATGCAGTGCGCGCCACGTGAAAAGCAGTCAGTGACGGTGATGTCCTGGTCACTTTCCTATACGGCTTGCAGCCTAAAATCTTCTGCATCCGGCCGCGCGAAGGAGAACGCCCAAGAAACCTCAAAGCTGGTCTGCCACTACATGCGCCACGAGAGCTGGAAACACACCCGCCGTAGGTATCTGCTTGTTTGCAGAGTCCCGGACGCCGTCTCCTTAACAGTGCGACTCCAGTGCAGCTAGACAGTGGCTCCGTTCCGATGCCACCCTTCCCACTCTGGCCCGATGGAGAGGATTCTCCGAGGCCGTTAAGATGCGATTTGCTAGCGGAAATACGCTAGCGCTCTTACACCAAAAATTTAAGGAGACTAAACAGAGGGCGGACGAGCCAGCGGCAGCCTTCGCCGAAAGGCTTAATACTTTGGCAATTAAGATACTAGGAAAGCGCCCTAGGCCCGAAGGCCCCAATGCAGATGCAGTGCGCGCCACGTGAAAAGCAGTCAGTGACGGTGATGTCCTGGTCACTTTCCTATACGGCTTGCAGCCTAAAATCTTCTGCATCCGGCCGCGCGAAGGAGAACGCCCAAGAAACCTCAAAGCTGGTCTGCCACTACATGCGCCACGAGAGCTGGAAACACACCCGCCGTAGGTATCTGCTTGTTTGCAGAGTCCCGGACGCCGTCTCCTTAACAGTGCGACTCCAGTGCAGCTAGACAGTGGCTCCGTTCCGATGCCACCCTTCCCACTCTGGCCCGATGGGGAGGATTCTCCGAGGCCGTTAAGATGCGATTTGCTAGCGGAAATACGCTAGCGCTCTTACACCAAAAATTTAAGGAGACTAAACAGAGGGCGGACGAGCCAGCGGCAGCCTTCGCCGAAAGGCTTAATACTTTGGCAATTAAGATACTAGGAAAGCGCCCTAGGCCCGAAGGCCCCAATGCAGATGCAGTGCGCGCCACGTGAAAAGCCAGTCAGTGACGGTGATGTCCTGGTCACTTTCCTATACGGCTTGCAGCCTAAAATCTTCTGCATCCGGCCGCGCGAAGGAGAACGCCCAAGAAACCTCAAAGCTGGTCTGCCACTACATGCGCCACGAGAGCTGGAAACACACCCGCCGTAGGTATCTGCTTGTTTGCAGAGTCCCGGACGCCGTCTCCTTAACAGTGCGACTCCAGTGCAGCTAGACAGTGGCTCCGTTCCGATGCCACCCTTCCCACTCTGGCCCGATGGGGAGGATTCTCCGAGGCCGTTAAGATGTGATTTGCTAGCGGAAATACGCTAGCGCTCTTACACCAAAAATTTAAGGAGACTAAACAGAGGGCGGACGAGCCAGCGGCAGCCTTCGCCGAAAGGCTTAATACTTTGGCAATTAAGATACTAGGAAAGCGCCCTAGGCCCGAAGGCCCCAATGCAGATGCAGTGCGCGCCACGTGAAAAGCAGTCAGTGACGGTGATGTCCTGGTCACTTTCCTATACGGCTTGCAGCCTAAAATCTTCTGCATCCGGCCGCGCGAAGGAGAACGCCCAAGAAACCTCAAAGCTGGTCTGCCACTACATGCGCCACGAGAGCTGGAAACACACCCGCCGTAGGTATCTGCTTGTTTGCAGAGTCCCGGACGCCGTCTCCTTAACAGTGCGACTCCAGTGCAGCTAGACAGTGGCTCCGTTCCGATGCCACCCTTCCCACTCTGGCCCGATGGGGAGGATTCTCCGAGGCCGTTAAGATGCGATTTGCTAGCGGAAATACGCTAGCGCTCTTACACCAAAAATTTAAGGAGACTAAACAGAGGGCGGACGAGCCAGCGGCAGCCTTCGCCGAAAGGCTTAATACTTTGGCAATTAAGATACTAGGAAAGCGCCCTAGGCCCGAAGGCCCCAATGCAGATGCAGTGCGCGCCACGTGAAAAGCAGTCAGTGACGGTGATGTCCTGGTCACTTTCCTATACGGCTTGCAGCCTAAAATCTTCTGCATCCGGCCGCGCGAAGGAGAACGCCCAAGAAACCTCAAAGCTGGTCTGCCACTACATGCGCCACGAGAGCTGGAAACACACCCGCCGTAGGTATCTGCTTGTTTGCAGAGTCCCGGACGCCGTCTCCTTAACAGTGCGACTCCAGTGCAGCTAGACAGTGGCTCCGTTCCGATGCCACCCTTCCCACTCTGGCCCGATGGAGAGGATTCTCCGAGGCCGTTAAGATGCGATTTGCTAGCGGAAATACGCTAGCGCTCTTACACCAAAAATTTAAGGAGACTAAACAGAGGGCGGACGAGCCAGCGGCAGCCTTCGCCGAAAGGCTTAATACTTTGGCAATTAAGATACTAGGAAAGCGCCCTAGGCCCGAAGGCCCCAATGCAGATGCAGTGCGCGCCACGTGAAAAGCAGTCAGTGACGGTGATGTCCTGGTCACTTTCCTATACGGCTTGCAGCCTAAAATCTTCTGCATCCGGCCGCGCGAAGGAGAACGCCCAAGAAACCTCAAAGCTGGTCTGCCACTACATGCGCCACGAGAGCTGGAAACACACCCGCCGTAGGTATCTGCTTGTTTGCAGAGTCCCGGACGCCGTCTCCTTAACAGTGCGACTCCAGTGCAGCTAGACAGTGGCTCCGTTCCGATGCCACCCTTCCCACTCTGGCCCGATGGGGAGGATTCTCCGAGGCCGTTAAGATGCGATTTGCTAGCGGAAATACGCTAGCGCTCTTACACCAAAAATTTAAGGAGACTAAACAGAGGGCGGGCGAGCCAGCGGCAGCCTTCGCCGAAAGGCTTAATACTTTGGCAATTAAGATACTAGGAAAGCGCCCTAGGCCCGAAGGCCCCAATGCAGATGCAGTGCGCGCCACGTGAAAAGCAGTCAGTGACGGTGATGTCCTGGTCACTTTCCTATACGGCTTGCAGCCTAAAATCTTCTGCATCCGGCCGCGCGAAGGAGAACGCCCAAGAAACCTCAAAGCTGGTCTGCCACTACATGCGCCACGAGAGCTGGAAACACACCCGCCGTAGGTATCTGCTTGTTTGCAGAGTCCCGGACGCCGTCTCCTTAACAGTGCGACTCCAGTGCAGCTAGACAGTGGCTCCGTTCCGATGCCACCCTTCCCACTCTGGCCCGATGGAGAGGATTCTCCGAGGCCGTTAAGATGCGATTTGCTAGCGGAAATACGCTAGCGCTCTTACACCAAAAATTTAAGGAGACTAAACAGAGGGCGGACGAGCCAGCGGCAGCCTTCGCCGAAAGGCTTAATACTTTGGCAATTAAGATACTAGGAAAGCGCCCTAGGCCCGAAGGCCCCAATGCAGATGCAGTGCGCGCCACGTGAAAAGCAGTCAGTGACGGTGATGTCCTGGTCACTTTCCTATACGGCTTGCAGCCTAAAATCTTCTGCATCCGGCCGCGCGAAGGAGAACGCCCAAGAAACCTCAAAGCTGGTCTGCCACTACATGCGCCACGAGAGCTGGAAACACACCCGCCGTAGGTATCTGCTTGTTTGCAGAGTCCCGGACGCCGTCTCCTTAACAGTGCGACTCCAGTGCAGCTAGACAGTGGCTCCGTTACGATGCCACCCTTCCCACTCTGGCCCGATGGGGAGAATTCTCCGAGGCCGTTAAGATGCGATTTGCTAGCGGAAATACGCTAGCGCTCTTACACCAAAAATTTAAGGAGACTAAACAGAGGGCGGACGAGCCAGCGGCAGCCTTCGCCGAAAGGCTTAATACTTTGGCAATTAAGATACTAGGAAAGCGCCCTAGGCCCGAAGGCCCCAATGCAGATGCAGTGCGCGCCACGTGAAAAGCAGTCAGTGACGGTGATGTCCTGGTCACTTTCCTATACGGCTTGCAGCCTAAAATCTTCTGCATCCGGCCGCGCGAAGGAGAACGCCCAAGAAACCTCAAAGCTGGTCTGCCACTACATGCGCCACGAGAGCTGGAAACACACCCGCCGTAGGTATCTGCTTGTTTGCAGAGTCCCGGACGCCGTCTCCTTAACAGTGCGACTCCAGTGCAGCTAGACAGTGGCTCCGTTCCGATGCCACCCTCCCACTCTGGCCCGATGGAGAGGATTCTCCGAGGCCGTTAAGATGCGATTTGCTAGCGGAAATACGCTAGCGCTCTTACACCAAAAATTTAAGGAGACTAAACAGAGGGCGGACGAGCCAGCGGCAGCCTTCGCCGAAAGGCTTCATACTTTGGCAATTAAGATACTAGGAAAGCGCCCTAGGCCCGAAGGCCCCAATGCAGATGCAGTGCGCGCCACGTGAAAAGCAGTCAGTGACGGTGATGTCTGGTCACTTTCCTATACGGCTTGCAGCCTAAAATCTTCTGCATCCGGCCGCGCGAAGGAGAACGCCCAAGAAACCTCAAAGCTGGTCTGCCACTACATGCGCCACGAGAGCTGGAAACACACCCGCCGTAGGTATCTGCTTGTTTGCAGAGTCCCGGACGCCGTCTCCTTAACAGTGCGACTCCAGTGCAGCTAGACAGTGGCTCCGTTCCGATGCCACCCTTCCCACTCTGGCCCGATGGGGAGGATTCTCCGAGGCCGTTAAGATGCGATTTGCTAGCGGAAATACGCTAGCGCTCTTACACCAAAAATTTAAGGAGACTAAACAGAGGGCGGACGAGCCAGCGGCAGCCTTCGCCGAAAGGCTTAATACTTTGGCAATTAAGATACTAGGAAAGCGCCCTAGGCCCGAAGGCCCCAATGCAGATGCAGTGCGCGCCACGTGAAAAGCAGTCAGTGACGGTGATGTCCTGGTCACTTTCCTATACGGCTTGCAGCCTAAAATCTTCTGCATCCGGCCGCGCGAAGGAGAACGCCCAAGAAACCTCAAAGCTGGTCTGCCACTACATGCGCCACGAGAGCTGGAAACACACCCGCCGTAGGTATCTGCTTGTTTGCAGAGTCCCGGACGCCGTCTCCTTAACAGTGCGACTCCAGTGCAGCTAGACAGTGGCTCCGTTACGATGCCACCCTTCCCACTCTGGCCCGATGGGGAGGATTCTCCGAGGCCGTTAAGATGCGATTTGCTAGCGGAAATACGCTAGCGCTCTTACACCAAAAATTTAAGGAGACTAAACAGAGGGCGGACGAGCCAGCGGCAGCCTTCGCCGAAAGGCTTAATACTTTGGCAATTAAGATACTAGGAAAGCGCCCTAGGCCCGAAGGCCCCAATGCAGATGCAGTGCGCGCTACGCGAAAAGCAGTCAGTGACGGTGATGTCCGGGCCGCTTTACTATACGGCTATACGGCTTGCAGCCTAAAATCCGTAACAGGCGTGACCGTTCCAGGACGCCCCCTCCGCAGGGGTCGCGTCGTTCAGGCACTCTGGCCCGGCCCCGTCGCTAGATTATGAAGTCCATCAGGGTCCCAATTTGGTAAAACTGCGGCTCAACGGCCCACTCGTTTATTGCCTCGTCGATTTGGGCTCGGATGTAAGTTTACTTCCAGAAGCCGAGGTTAAGGTCCACTAGAAATTACATTAGAAATTCGAATTTGATTTAAAGAGTGTTGTGAAATATCTCAGCAGGCACTTTTATGCGGAGAATTAATCTCTGTTATGGTACAAAAGATTCCTAAAATATGTTCAACATCTGGATGTAACACCTGGTAAACTTCCCTTAGTGCAATTGATACTTTAGGCCCAGCTGGCCTTAAGGGGCCTAGCTGGGCATCTGAGGCCCCACTATCTTCCTTTGGTCCAGCTAGCCGGCCTTCTGAGGCCAAGCTAGGTGGCTTTCTGAGGCCCATCTGGCTAGCCTTCTGAGGACCAGCTAGCTAGCCTTCTGACACCCAGCTAGCTAGCCTTCTGAGGCCCAGCTAGCTAGCCTTCTGAGGCCCAGCTAGCTAGCCTTCTGAGGCCCAGCTAGCTGGCCTTCTGAGGCCCAGCTGGCTGGCCTTTTGAGGCCCAGCTGGCTGGCCTTTTGAGGCCCAGCTAGCTAGCCTTTTGAAACCAAGATAGCTGGCCTTCTGAGGCCCAGCTAGCCTTCTGAGGCCCAGCTAGCTAGCCTTCTGAGGCCCAGCTAGCTAGCCTTCTGAGGCCAAGCTAGGTGACTTTCTGAGGCCCAGCTAGCTAGCCTTCTGAGGCCCAGCTCGCTAGCCTTCTGAGGCCCAGCTAGCTAGCCTTCTGAGGCCCAGCTAGCTAGCCTTCTGAGGCCCAGCTAGCTAGCCTTCTGAGGCCCAGCTAGCTAGCCTTCTGAGGCCCAGCTGGCTGGCCTTTTGGGGCCCAGCTAGCTGGCCTTTTGAAGCCAAGATAGCTGGCCTTCTGAGGCTCAGCTACACTCAGCAAGTGCGAGAAAGACCGGATTGACTGCAGTGATATGCAAAACCATCCACGCGACACATGCGGGGGCGCCAGCCAGCCTCTGGTTCGCGTGTCAAACCGATCGGAAATCTGCTGCAGAAACTTTTCCCGAAACTATCCGCAACGACGCCTCCCTGTGTCGACAAAAAAGGGGTAAGCCCTTCCATTACGGCGAAGCGTCTTGAAAATCAAGAGGCGGGTCGATATTGACCGCGTATGGGGGAAAAGGCTTTCACCGCAAACAGTGCACTAATTGCACGCTGCGGTGTCTGCCGCGGACTCTCCGGCCCGTCTGGCTGTCTATCCGTCCGCCTGCCCGGCCGTCTGCTGCACACTTCCTCATGGCGGAGACCGCATCATGCATTTTCATCTCCAGCCACCGGCATTCGCAGCCGCGGCATAATCGCGTTGCGACGTCCTGAGCGCAACGACCGGTGGCGCCCTACCCTGCCCCGCCTAGCCGCGCCGCGCCCGGCGCTAGCCGAGAAGAGGACCGCGGAAGTGGCCAGGGGGTCATGGAGCCGCACCACCCGCGCAAGAGACGTCACAAACGTCACAAAGTCGCCGGGTTGCCTTGCTTGAAGAAAGCGCAAGCCGACAGGAACTCTTAGTGGATAGAATATTGCCACTTCTTCGGCGATTAATTTTGCCATGAGGAAGACAAAAGATACCACGATGAGGCAACACGTCGAAAACTTTGACAAAGAGTCAACTTTTCTTGGCGATCTGAGGCCGGCCATGTTACTTCTGCCATGTTTTTACGCCCTCTTCTTCACCTCGTCGTTCTCGCCGTCTTCTCTTTCTCTAAGTCGTCCGACCATGACAGAGGTGGTTTCGTCAATTCAGGTCCACAAGGAGTGCACAAACAACGCAACAGTGCACGTCTGGTGAACAAATGCACGGGTGGTGAAGGGTGCGTCTTCAAGTTTCCAAGGAAAATTCAGGACGACAAAGTCACCGGAAGAAAGGGACTGTTCCCCGCAAGCCGGGATGGCGCAAGGGCCTACCGCAACGCGTCCAAGCAGATGATGCGACAAATGGTAAATGAAGACATAGGAGGACCAGAACCTCCGTTGCAACGAAATTGCTTCGATCGCTGGGAATGGCGCTCTTCTTCTCTATGTCGCCCTCTTCTCCCCCTACACAACATGTCCTAAGTCTTCGCCCTCTTCTTCTTCTTTCGGGCGTCTAATCGGTCTCACATCTCCCGTACAATCAAAAGTCTACAAGGCATCGCCTGGTGAAATGAAAACGAAGGCATTGTGACCTCTACGCAAAAACGCTTTGTATTGTGCATGGCAGAAACGGTTCCTGGTTTTCCCAGGAACTCCCTAGGGAATCACCTATGTCTTCACTATAGGCTCCGTCGGAAAACTGGGAACCGTTTTTTCTGTGCAAAGAAAACTTTTTCATAACACAGAACATTATCGGAATACGAAGGTATTCTACAATGCCTTCGCTTCCTTCGTAGTTACTACAAAGTAGATGCTTGAGAGACCTTCATTGAGTACTGCCAAGCAATTAGGACGAGTCCTTTCGTCGCTCCGTCTCTGTCGCACTTGTGGGGCATTCCGCAAGCGCGTGAGAGAGACAGAGCGACAAACGGCTCTTCTGAATAGCTGGGCTGCCCGGTTCTCTCCTCAGTGACGGCTCCAGGAGGGCTTATGCCCCCCCCCCGGGAAAATCTGGAAACACCCTGAAGGTAGGCAACACACACGACACTCCCCCCCCAGATAGGACAGAGGTCCAGACCCTCCTCTCAAATCAATTCTAGAGCCACCCTTCTTTCCCGCCAGCGCCAGCAGGACAGACCCGGACCTGTCGGTTCAGCCATTCAATGCCAATAATTAGGTCAAGCGGGTCCAGACTGGATTGTATTCCCGCTCGAATTCCGTTACGTGATGGCGTCGCGCCGCACAGTGGGCCAGAAGACCAATGTAGGCGGCGAAAATTCTAGACGCGTTTCGGGTTCCACAGTCGCTACATGGGACTCAAACGGATAGTGTGACTGTGACCCCACCACTCCATTGCTCTCTAAACGAGGAATCGGTCAGAGGGGTCACACGTTCGGGTCGAGTCCCATTTAGCGACTCTGGAGCGTCGAGAGCTTAGGCCGCCCGCGCCGGTCTTCCAGCCCACTGTGCGGCGTACCAAGCACGCGGCTCTACTCCGATAATCTGACAGGCGCGCGGTGGCAGGCCTGGGCACGTGCCCGCGGCAGAGGCATGGCGTCCGTCTGCATCGGACGTACGCAGCCATTTACATAACGCGCGCCCCGACTGTTAAACGCCCTTCATTCGCCCATTTCCATTTTTCCTCACATGCTCACACACACACACACACACACACATGTGTGGGTGTGTGCACGTGAACACGAGCGCGCACGTACACACGCGTGCATTACACGTCTTTAATAGGCGACGTGGGTGTGTTAGGGGCACGGATTTGTCACAGTTACGAAACGCATCCAGTCTGATAGTATCACGGGTGCGGCCGGGCGCGTAATGCAGACGGAGCCCACTCACAGTGCGTTGGCGTGCCCGCCACCGACCTGCCCCCGGGGGCGCCAAAGTCCCAGCCGCCCGGCCGGACGAAGCTCGCCCCGCACCGTGGGCCAAAAGAACGGTGGAGGCGGTTCGAATTCCGGACATGTTTTGAGCTCCAGAGTCGCTTAATGGAACTCGAACCGAACGCGAGACCCCCACCAACGGATCGCCCTCCAAACAAGGAATCCATTGGTGGATCACGGTTCGTTCGGTTACAGTCCTGTTTAATGACTCTCAGAACGCAACTAGAGTTTTGGCCAGCTGCGCCGGTCTTCTGGCTCACTGTGGGCTTGCCCCGCGGGATGGACGCAGCGCTGGAACCGGATCGGCAAGCCAGTTCTGCCGAAACAGGAGCACCTCTATCCTCAATGGCACACAGACACACACTCACACACGCGCACATGTTCACGCACACATACACACGCACGATGTGCGGGTGGCTTCGGGTTTGTTGGGTAACGCTGACAGTCCCTTATTTCGGTCCCCTCAAGGCGGCCCATCGGTCCCCTCTCCCCACACATCGTTCTCTCTCACTCGCACCTCATTACATCAACAATCAGTCTCGCTAGTTCTCGCACGCATACGCCACGAATACTAAATGTTAATCGTACTTTTAGTGTCCATACACACTAAAATCTTGTGGACTTTTTAAATGCATAATTATGCACTTTTTATGCATAGTTATGCATGCACAGATACATACGTAAGGTGTGTATAATATTATGCATCACCATTTTGTGCATCTTCTTGCATAAAATGTACACAGTGATGCATAATATTATACACACCTTACGTACTTTTCTGTGCATGCATAATTATGCATTAAAAACTCCACAAGATTTTAGTGTGTAACTACGTATAGCCACATTTGTGCACATGTAAGCTATGCCCAATTAAATAGATAAATTAGGCAGAGTCTTTCAACATCGTGCTGAAGTATTTAAAAAATTGTACCTGCTTTGTGCACAAATATTTTACATGATGCACAAACATGCCAACTCACTTAAAACCCTACAAAGAACTGCTTTTTGCAATACAAAGAAAACGGCAGCTTCGTAGCCGACGGAAAAAAATCGTTTGTGATACGAGCGATTTTCATTGTAATACAAAGAAAAAATTCTTCGCAGGCTGCGAAGAAGTTCGTTGTAGGCTACAAAGGATTTTTACTTTGTATTGCAAACAAAATTGTTTGTATAACAAACAATTTCCTTCGTAGGCTGCGAAGCCGCCGTTTTCTTTGTATGACAAAGAGCAGGTCTTCGTAGAAATTTATCTGTGAATATTTATGAACAAAAAGACCATCAGCATTCAGTGTATACGCACACACGCACACCGTACTCAC
>CM060089.1:17937759-17945259 GCA_030522485.1 Stenchaetothrips biformis
AAGCAGCGGCGAGCGCCTGCAAGCAGGCCTCCCAGCGCACCGCCGTGTCCAGCGGTACAGCCTAACGGCCGGGCTGTCAGGACGCACAGCGCCGTCCGTCCGGCAGTGTACACGCAGTACTAACCGGCTACAGCGTCTAAACCCGTTCCCGCCCATTTTTCCCAAAAACAAATTCCCAAAAGATACCTTCCCAAAATACATTTTCCCAAAGCAATTCTTCCCAAAATTAAATTCCCAATCCTATATTTTCCAATCCATTGTTTCCAATTTGAAATTTTCCCGAAGGGATTCCCAAAAGTTTTTCCAAAATATTTGCAAGGCTCGGCAGGGGGCACTGTTGCGCCACCCTCGCGTTCCGCAGCAGTGGTGGTGGAGGCGTGGGTGGCAGCACAAGGGCCATGGACCCAGTAATCATTGCATCTAGGCGAGGGGGGGGGGACTAAATTGTTGTATGATGGGCGTATGTATTACCGGCGCGACACCAAAAAGGGAGCATAACTTATTGGAACTGCGTGAAAAGGGGAATGCAAAGCAACGGCCATAACTAAAGTCGTTCATCAAAAATTAGAAGTGCTGAAGACAAAGCCGCACACCCACGCCCCCAAACAAGAAGTTCAGGCGGGAAAAACAGTTCAAAATTTAAAACGAATTGCCAGTGACCATCCACAGCTGCCACCGGCTCAAATCCTGCGCACAGATCGTTACTCAAACCTAAAGTAACGGTAACGCGTTACCTTTAAAAGGTAACGATAACAACCCGGCTGACGGGCATGTGGCTGAGTACCTCTGCACCTTGGGCCACCACTTCACATTTTAACTGTTATTTTGGGAAAATAAATTTTTGGTAAAATTGATGGTTTGGGAAGAATTACTTTGGAAAATTCACATTGGGAATAAAAAATTTGGGAACATTGTCTATTGGAAAAATGGTTTTGGGAAAAATGACCGTAACCGTCTAAACCGTTCATAATCGAAGGCGAGTCGGTTGCAGGCCTCTGCGCAAGGCACAATCAGCTCTTTAACCGTAAGCGACCTCTCTAAATTCAATAGTTCAGACACCGTGGCCGAAAATCTATGCAGGGCGGGGTCGGGTTCTTTTGCCCCCACTGGGGCCGTCCACATTTTACGCAATCACAATTTGGTAAATTTTGAATTCATCCCTCCCCCATGTAACCGTGTGCATAGTGTAAGAGAGCCTCGTCCCCGGCGCGCCGTATTTGCACCTGAGCCGCACTCCATCCTTGCGACAATGCCTCCACCTTTTCCCTGCGGACCGAGCCGCGCTTTCGTGGCTTCTCCGTCTCTCTCGCACTACGTGCGGCGACAGGGGGACAGAAGACCGGCGCTGCTGGCCAAAACTCCAAACACGTTTTGAGCTCGAAAATCGCTGAATGGGACTAGAACCTAACGTGTGACGCCATCAATGGATTTCCTCGTTCGGAGAGCAATCGATTCGTTGGATCACACGTTCGGTTCGAGTCCTGTTTAGCGACTCTGGAGCTCAAAACACGTCTGGTGTTTTGACCGCCTCCACCGACCGACCGTTCTTCTGGCCTACTGTGCTAAGCGACGAAGAAGAATCACCGAACCTGCCGCTTGACAAACGCTTTCGACCTTCGCCAAGCTCCACTCCGCTGCCCCAGCCACTCGCGCAGAGTGCACCGGGCGCAAGCGGTGGCGCAAAAAGAACCCGCCTGCAGCCCCCTCTGTCTGTCTCTGTCTCTCTGTCTCTGTCTCTGTCTCTGTCTCTCTCTCTCTCTCTCTCTCTCTCTCTCTCTCAACCCCTCCTCCGAAACGTACCATGAGTGCGAGACAGAGCGACGCAGCCGACAGGAGCAATGGGCCTGCAAGACGGCGCAGCGGGCGACATTGAACAGACAGACCCCATCGAGGAGGGCGAGGGCAAGGCGAGGCGGCGGACGAGGCGGATCGGCGGCGTGGCATAAGACATCCGCAGAAGGAAAAAAAGAAGATCACGCTTACATATACTCTGTCCTTCTCTCTCTCTCTCTCTCTCTCTCTCTCTCTCTCTCTCTCTCTCTCTCTCTCCTTCTCCCTCCCTCCCTCCTCACACCTATTCATACAAACCACCACCGCCAGCAACAAAACAGGAACGCGTCACGCAGCGCTGATCAGCAGCTTGGAATGTCAGCTCCGGGGCTCAGACACCCGATACTCTCACACACAACAACAAGTCGATCCCCTTTCCGCGCAAAATACAATAGAAAAAACAACAAGAATATTTTTTTTCTCACTTGAGAGAGATCCTGACCGCCAGTCTGACTAATATTCTGCCCCAAATTTCTTTTTATTTTCTTTAAAAGGGATTAAGCTTACGTTAGAAATCAGCACTCTGCACTGTCAAAATTTGTGGCTACTTTATGGCAAAATTTTTAGGTTTCAGCCGTAATGCAACGCCAACGGTAGGCAACTTTTGATACATCGCCCCAGCCCCACTAAACCCGCCTAAACCCCTCCCTGGATCCGCCCCACGCGCTAAATGGTTATGTACAAGTTGTACGTGCTGTTGCATAAACCTGTGTAACTTAAGCATAAAACCGTGCTCAAAATTGCACAAAATTGTTTGTTTTTACGCATGATGCAATGCAAACTCTACGTAAACACGAAACAGTGAAAGTTACACGGACAGAATTCTACATTAACATTTCGCGTGCACACTGTAACTCAGCGAATCCCGCCGCTGCTGTATCGACCGCTGCTGTCAATAAGTCTGAGCCAGCTGATGTTTCCATCATCTGCTAGACCGCCTCAGACAGCTGCTGCCGCGCGCCGAGCGCGAACAACACTTCCCTTCGACCCCGCGCGCCTCTTAGCCCGCTTTGCTCACAGCCGCGTGCTGCCCTTGCGCAACGCTGAGGTCTCCAAGTCGATTCAGACATTTGGCGAGACAAAGTGGGGGAACAAAGAAAGGCAAGGAGACCGAGACCCGTCTTAGCCCCCCGAGCGGGCATTGCGCAACGGCAAGGGACCGGGGTGGAGGGGAGGTGGATGGGGTGGAGGGGGAGCGAAAAGGAGCGGGTGGACAGGGGACAGAGGGAGCAGGCCTTGAAGGTCGCGGGTGGACAGAGGCCGGCGCAAACGGGGGAGGAGCGAGAAAGGGGACAGGGACGTCAGCAGCGAAACTCAACGACAGCCGAAGCAGAGTCATGCCGAGCCGCAACAGCGCCTTTGTCGGCCTGTCTCTCTCGCATCCTTGCGGGACGCCCTGCCTGAGTGCGCGAAAAAGAGGCCTTCCACTCGGAATCAGTCAGCTGCGCCCCCCCCCCCCCCCCCCCGGCACCCCTTCGACGCGACTTTGATTCATCCGCCAGCCCGCCGCGCTACCGCATCCTCTCTACTTTCCGCCCCATCGACCACCGAGGGGACACGCCGGCCGAGTACACTGCAGCGGCCGCAAATTGGCTTCGCAGCCCCGAACACGGCGCATGGACTTGCCGCACGAGGCGACACGCTGAAACGGGGAGGGAGAGAGAGAGAGAGAAGAGAGAAGAGAGAGAGTGATAGAGAGAGAGGGAGAGAGTGAGAGAGTGAGAGAGGGAGAGAGGGAGAGAGGGAGAGAGGGAGAGAGGGAGAGAGGGAGAGAGAGAGAGAGAGAGAGAGAGAGAGAGAGAGAGAGAGAGAGAGAGAGAGAGAGAGAGAAGGGGGGGCAAGCGGGTGTGCGGGATCCCGCAGGGGGTAGGACGCAAGCAGGGGGTGCACACACCCACCCCTCTCTAGTCCCGGGGGCAGGGCGAACCGATACGGCCAAGCCAGCAGGCTGTTCCCGAACAGTCCTCTCGTCGCTCTGTCTCTCTCCCTGCCGGCCACCCCTCACCACCGGGACGCCGCATGAGTGCGACAGAGACAGCGCGGCGAGATAGCGCCGCCGCAGTTCGGAATCAGCCCGCAGAGAGGCCCTGAAAGAAGCCAGGGAGGGCGGGGTGAGGGGTTGCGTGGGGGTTGGGGGTGGTTGTGGCGGTGGGGGTGGTTTCCAATAACACCCCTACGCGACATCGTGGGAAGCCCCCCCCCCCCCTCCCGGAGCCTCCCGGGCGTCAGCCCGGCCATACGCGCCGCGCCCCCGCGGGCCCCATTCATGCAGCTCGAAGCGAGAGGGACTACCCCCACCCCCTTTTTTCCGATCCACCCCCAGCCCGCCCCCCGAGGCGAACGGCCACATGAGCACCCGAAGGAGGAGAGGGGCGGGGGCCTGATGCACACTGAAACGGGGCCCGCGTCGACGGCCAGCTTTCCAACGAAAAGAGCCACAAAACACTCGATATACCAAAAGAGTGAAAACATAAAGACACCTGTTTCGCATTTTCACGGCCACACTTTTTGTACTTCCTCCTAAACTTTCTTTTTGTCACCTACTTAACTTTTAAATCCGGTTATTTGCCGCCTTTTTTTTTTCCTGCTCCAGGCGAGTCTCTGGCCGGCGGTTTTAAATTCACGGCGCTGCTTCCACGATAGTCTCCCACGGTCCTAATCCAACCACGGCACGCCGCCCCACGCCGCCCCACGCCGCCCCGCACCGCCCCGCGCCGCGCCACGCCGCCCCACGCCGCCCCACGCCACCCCACGGCCCGGAGGCACTGCCGGAGCACCGAACTCCGGAGCCCAGCGCGACAGGTAGGAGAGCGGCGGCACATACAACTATTTAAATAAGATGCTATCTGCGCGCCGCCGAGCCGCACGACGGTCACCTCAAGGCCGCCGTACAGACAGACATACAGACAGACAGATTACACAGTCAGACAGACGGACGGACGAACGAACAGACGGACAGGGTGACTCACCCACGCCTACGTGACGGCATGTAGGAGGGCACTTACGCGGGGCGCGTGCCGGCACACGGAGACGCGGTTTGGGTAATGGTATCGAACAACGAGACAAAACGGAAAAGTAAATAGCGAGCCGCCCGTCGTCCGTCCACCCGAGCCATCTTCTCTCTCTCTCTCTCTCTCTCTCTCTCTCTCTCTCTCTCTCTCTCTCTTTTTCGGGTGGAAAGTACGCGTGGGGCCAGCGACGAGCGACGTACACAGCGAATGTGTCAGAGTCCAGAGTAATCAGTAAGCCGCAAACGCGTGTGCATGCATCCATGTGAGATTTCATATGTTGGTGTGTGCGCCTGAAGAGTGTGTGATTGTGATAGAGTCTGTGTGCGAGTGGGCGCGCAGAAGTGATTGTGTGTAGGGTGCGAACTATTTACTTATTTGTTATACGAATAAACTGTTCGTAAATTACAAAGTATCATCATCAGTAGCATATGTCCACTGCAAAATCAAATGAATGCTTAGTACACAGCTGTGGGAGCGTACTTACAAGCACACATCTATAGATGTATGCTTGTACACAGCTATACGTGTATGCTTGGCCGGCCAAGTGCGCTTGCCAAACATACATTCTATATATGTGTCAGTCAGTACGCTCCCACAGCTGTGTAATAAGCAAAAAGTTGATCTTGTAGTGCATGCTCAAAATACTTTGTTATACGTTACAAGCTTCTTTTCATTCAAAGGCCGAGAACTGCTCGTTAGGTTTTCAGTGTGAGTCAGTAGGAGAGAGTGCGTTCGTGGGCGAACGTGAGTGACACCGACGCACTCTTCCATAATTCGCGATGTCGACTGAGGGCCTTCCCCTTCCTTCGGCTGCTGGCAGCCACTGCAGGCCGACAACCACAAAGCAGGGTGTATGACGGACAAGCTTGGCACGCTGACGGGGACGGACGGACACCGCGACACCGCGCCCAACCAGCCAGAGAGAGAGAAAAGAGAGAGAGAGAGAGAGAGAGAGAGAGAGAGAGAGAGAGAGAGAGAGAGGAGAGAGAGAGAGAGAGAGAGACGCACACAACACTACCGGAGGATTCCGACACATGCAAACACGCACGCGGCACAGACATCCTGCCGGCAAGGCGGCAGGGCGGCGGCATGGAACACTTGTAACTCACAGCAACAGTGACACGATAATGTACTTCAATTTATGAGAAGAAGACGAACGGAGAAAGGAGGAGGGCGGGACGAGGGAGGCGGGTGAGGGGGGGTGAGGGGGGGTGAGGGGGGAGGGGTAAGGCGGAGGGAGACGAAGGGGAAGGCCAAGGGAAGGCGATGTGCGCGACACGCCAGCTGCGACCCAGCTGGGCCGCCACCTCGGGGCGGGGCGGGGCGGGGCGGGCAAAGGTCACTCCAGTGTCCTCGCGTCAAAGGCGAACAGCGCTCGAGTCACCGACGGGCAGGCAAGTCCGATAACAAACAGCCCGTCGGACAAACACTGAATCAGACGGACGGTCAGTAGTCAACTCATTCAGCAACTCAGAACAGTCAGGCAGTCAAATAGTTAGACTGACAGTCAGTCGCACCCAGACACTCAGGCAAGCACCCAGTCAGGCAGGCAGACAGGCAGTCCGTCAAATGGTCAGACAGACCGCAAATCAGCCTAACAGACGGGGCGACAGTCAGACATTTCATTCAGACTTGCATTCAGTTCAGTAAATCAGCATTGCATCTTCAGAGTCTTGTAAGTTCGTCAGCGTTTGAAAACCAGCCAAAGACCCAGAGTAACCCGTTCATTAGCAGCCCGTTTATTTGTCAGCCAGAGCGTTCATCCGCCGTCAGGCAGGCAGGCAGGCAGGCAGGCAGGCAGGCAGCTCGTGAGGCGGCCAGTGAGTCAGAGCGCTGTCCGTCCCACCCTGCGGTGTCCAGGGAATGCTCGCTCCGGACTAACAGAGGCGATAAGAGACCACACACGGCGGCGAGCGGCGAAGTGCCACGACGCGGGTTCAAATACAGGGATACGACGCCGCACAGTGTGCCAGAAGACCGGCGCAGGGTCGCTGCATCGCCGTCTCTGTCACGCACTCATGGGGCGACCCGAAAGGGGTGCGAGAGAGACAGAGCGACACGACAACGACGCTCCGGAATCGCTCGGCCACTGCCGTAAAAGGTTTACTGCTTGAGCCAGCTTTGTAAAGTCGGCGAGTTTCGCGCCCCAAACACGACATAGAAACCGCTGAGGCACCAGGGCAGAAAAGTCGCGCGGGTTCAAATACCATTCAGCGGAAGGCTAATATCTCTCTCTCTCTCTCTCTCTCTCTCTCTCTCTCTCTCAACCCTCACGCCACGAGTGCAAGAGAGACAACACGACGCGGAGCACTGGTTCAGAATCGGCCTGCTGGTCCCGCAGATAGTTGGCGCGAGTGAGCTATCAGCGCTGAGAAGGCGCGACACCGCGCCTGAGTCACGGCCGCGCGATATACACACAGTGTGCTAGACACGCGGGACGACAGTCACGACACGCCGTCCACCCAAGAGCGAAACAAACAAAGGCACGCGCCGCGAACCACGCATTTTGGGAAGGCCTTACTTCACACCTTGAAGGTAAACAGAGCGACGGAGGACGGCGCACAGTGGGCCAGAAGAACGGCACAGGCGGCAAGACCTCTACGCACACATTTCGACCCCCTACGTCACTGGACAGGACTCGAACCGAACGTGTTACCCC
>CM060089.1:17947759-17952208 GCA_030522485.1 Stenchaetothrips biformis
ACTTCAGACGCCGTAGGCGGCGCGCAACCGACCGACCTAACCTAACCAGCGCACCACGTGGTCGCGTCGCGACAACGGATCCAGGAGACCAGAGCACACATCGCCGCGGGAAAACAAACAAGAGGCGACCACACTCGCTCGATTGACAACGCACCAAATTACCAAGTGGTTTCGTTGGTGCATAGCTTTACACAAAAAATTGAGCGTATTCGTGCTAAGGTTAGGTTAGCTATGCGCGAAGATGTGCGCTGATGAGGCACGAATTCGTGTGTTCCACGAGTTTGCTGCTCGATTTCAGGCAATAGCAATGCACCCCCCCACCCCCACCCACCCACACAAAAAAAAAAAAAAAAAAAAAAAAAAAAACATTGGAATTTTACCTCTGAACAAGTTCAACTTACAGAATTCCAGCACATCGCGGAACACCATCACGAGGTCACCCCGTGGATAATTCACACTGCGTACCTCATGGCGATTACACAGACACCTAGACTCGAGAAAAGGAGGGGGTGCACGTCGTTGCTTTTTGCCTACTTACAGGCGATTGTGCGGCAAATTGCCTACCTTAATAGGCGTTATTATTAAGGACAAAAGGGGGGGGGGGTCATGACCCCCCGTGACCCCCCCCCCTGATACTGCGCCAGCTGCTACTCGCGCACCATCGAAAAGGCCGCCAAGCGCGCAGGCGCACCGCGTACCGCATCCGACCTGGCCGGGCGGAGAGAGACTGACTGACGCAGGGGGTGACGCAGGGTGCAGTAGGCAAGGGGCAGCCCTGGCCCCGGGGTGCGCGGCCAACCAGATAACCATCCACCATCCCTGCCCGAGCGCAGCCAACAGACAGACAACACAATTGTCCGCTCCTTCGTCCGCGCGTCGTCCGTCACGCTCGCTCTGCAGGTCAAGCGGGTAAAAGTGACCGAGGGACCGTCGCTGAGCTCGAGGGGGTATGCACTCCTCAAAAACGACCCGACTGATACGCAATAGCGTATTACGCTCTATTTACGCGACCCGCGCCCTCAAAATTGCTGAAATTTGCCCCCCAAAAATGCTCAAAATAACCCCAAAACAGCCAAAAAAAAACAGGCAAAATCCTGACAATGTCGGCTATTACGCCGAACTATTTACGCGCTCTAATTACGGATTGAGCACGCCCCCGACTAATATACGAAGTGCATGTCCCTTCGGTCCTGGGCTTACCCGGATTAGAGGATCGTTCCCTACACTATTATTCAACGAATGTGACGATCATACTACGTTCGAATATGACTTTTGTCACGTTTTCGTTTGAATATGACGTCCCAGTCGCGTTGAATGTTGACCCACGTTCAAACGAATGTGACACACCACTAATATTAAACGGCCGTGTCCACGTTTCCAAACGAATCTCTGACATCGTTACTCAAACGAACGTTGACAAAATTTAAATCCTAACGACTATGACGTCACATTCTGTTGAATAACAGTGTAGGAGCACAGAGGGACCGCCCAAGAAACGCACCTTTCCGCTCGATTGAACAGCCCAGTGTCAACTGGTCAACGAGCATCGCGGATGTTGAAGCCAAACTCAAGACATGCGAGTATGGAACGGAAACCCCTCGAATTTAAATTTCCAAAACAACCGCCCAAAAACATTGACGTCATATTCGTTGCAATAATGTGAATTTTGTCACGTTCGATTGAATACGATATCACATTCCGTTTGAACGAGGACAACGGCCATTAAAATTACGGTGTCACATTCGTTTTGAAACGTGGATCAACATTCAAACGAATGTGACATCGTATTCAAACGAAACGTTGACAAAATTAACATTCTAACGAATATGCCGTCACATTCGCTGAACGACCGTGAAGGCAGCGGCAAGAAAAGGACTGAATTCACCGAACGGTTATTTCGTTACAAACACTATACCTCAATCATCTCCTCTCCGTTCCCTAACTTGCAAATAGTCATGAAAACTATTCGCGGCTCTTTCAGAGAGTGCCGGAATAAATTTTAAAGCTTTGCAATGAAAAATGTCAACCACTCTTAGTCCCAGCGAGTGACAACTCACACCTAGGAGTGGAAATGGAAACATTATCTCCCTTCCACGTCAAAAAATATCGGTCATAACAATGACCACTATCATAGGCCATTTTTCTGCCTCAAACTGGATGTGAAGGTACCCTGGAATCACAAATACTGCATTGTTATTCGAAATTGGCTTGGAGGTAAAGCCTGACATCTGACCTAGCTAGTGTGGAGGGAGAGACAACCCACATTGTCTCCTAGTCCCTTTCTTCCCGAAAATTGTCCATGAAAACTATTACGCGGCTCTCATAAGAGAGTGCCGAACCCATTTTAAAAGCTATTGGCAACTAAATATGTCAAGAACCACATCTTAGTCCCAGCCGAGTGACACTCACACCTAGGGTGGAAAATGGAAAGATGCCTCTCACCTTCCACGTCAAAAGATAGTCATAAAAATGAACCACTATATGGGCATTTCTGCCCTATACAGGTGTGAAGGTACCTGGAATCACAAATACCTGTCCATTGTTATATTCCGAATCGGATTGTGGGTACTTTTGAGTCCCAGCCTGACATTTAAGCCGAGCAAGGGTGGAGTGACAGAGAACCTAGTCATCTCCTCTCCTTTTCTACCCTAAATTGATATGGAAAACTATTTGCGGCACTTTCGGATGAGTGCTAAAAAAATTGAAACATTACTGCACTATAAATGTTAACCACCTCTTAGTCCCAGCGAGTGACACTCACACCTAGGGTGGAAATGGAACGCTGCTCCTCCCTTCACGCCAAAAAATAGTCATAAAAATGACCATACTAAGGCATTGCCAGCCCAAACTGAAGTGAAGGTAGCTGGAACCCACAAATATTGTCATCCGAAAATGGCATGTTTGGTACTTTTTAGTCCCAGCCAGACATTTGAGCCAGCTAGGGTGGAAGTGACATAGAACCTATCATCGATCCTCTCCGTTTCTTCCTAACCCACCCCCAATTGTTATCGGAAACTATTTTGCGGCTCTTTCGGAGAGTGCTAAAAAAAAATTGAACAATACTGCACTATAAATAGTTCACCACTCTTATTCCCATCTGATTGACACTCACACCAGAGGGTGGAAATGGAAAGAATGCTCTCTTCCCTTCACGACCAAAAAATAGTCATAAAAAATGACCATACTAGGCATAGCTTCCAAGACTGATGTGAAGGTAGCTGGAAACCACTTATATTGTCATTCGAAATTGGCTTGTATGTACGTCTTAGTCCCATCGCCTGACATTTGAGCCAGCTAGGTTGGAGTGAGGAGAGAAACCAACGATCATCTCTCCGTTTCTACCGCCAATGGTCACGGAAAGTATTATGCGGCTCTTTCAGAGAGTGCTTGATCTAACTTTAAAGAAGCATGCACAAAAAAAAAAATGTCAACCACTCTTAGTCCCCAGGGAGAGGACCCTCCCACCTGTGGTGGAACTGGAAAGATGATCTTCCTTCACATCAAAAATGGTTACAGAAACGACCAATATGGCATTGCTGCCTGAACTTATGTAAAGGTGAACTTGAGGCCACAAGTATTGTCATTGGTCTATTATTTCACATGTAGGTACTCGTTAGTCCCAGGCCGAACATTTGAGCCAGCTAGGGTGGAGTGAGAAGTAACGATCATCTCCTCTCCGTTTTCTTCCGAAAATTGTCTTGGAAACACTAATCCTCACCACTTTTAAGAGTGTCGAACAAACTATGCATAACATAAACAATTATTTAAAACACAGAGGTAAAATGGTACCCAATCCCTGCGTATCATCTCGTAAGAAGAGCAGCAGAAATAGGTGTAACCGGCTTTTGTCTAGGCACCGCCCGAGGCACCGCCCCCTCAAGTCGTTTCGGCATCCGTTTGTTGTTGTTGTTGTTGTTGTTGTTGTTATCATTGCTGTTTTTTTTTTCAATAACAAAAGCACACTATTAGGAACTAGCCTGCACGAGGAGCAGCGAGAAGGCCGCCGCATCGCGACGCCTCGCCCAATCGAAGGAGTCAGGAAGGAAAAGGGAGGAGTGAAAGGGGGAAGGGGCAGAGGAGAGGGGCAGAGGAGGAAAGGGGCAGGCGGGGGAGGGGAAGGGAGGGGAAGGGAGGGGGAGGGGAAGGGAGGGGGAGGGAAGAGAGGGGGAGGGGGGAGGGAGGGAGGGTAGGGAGGGGGCTGCGGGCGGGATGAGTCATGGCAGTGGCCGCAGTGGCACACACGGCAAGGCCATGGACCCCGCCCGCCCGGAGCACGCCGGACGAATGAATGACCTGAACGAATGCTATAGCGGGAATGGATGAATGAACCATCCAATCAATGAATGGCTGGAATGTGCCTGTGGACGAAGTGGGCGGGGCGAAACAGATGGCTCCGCGAAACCGACAGGAAGAAAACACGATCAATATATGAGAACGAAAAATTATTTT
>CM060089.1:17953208-17993208 GCA_030522485.1 Stenchaetothrips biformis
ATGAATGAATGTCGCGACAGACCGGACAGCCTGTCTGACACTGACTGACTAACTGACTGACTATAACTAACTGTAATGACGTGATGATTGACTGACTGCGGTGCGAGAGAGACAGAAGCGGACGATTGCAGTGCCCGGAATCAGCCAACTGCGCTGCCTTGCTGGGCGAGGGGGCAACCACTTAGTTTTGTTTGGGGGAACACATGAGTTCTGAAAGGAAGTGATTTCTACGGCTTTTCGCAATACTTCGTCTGATTCTACCGCCCAAAATTTGCTTGTTTTTTCCCTCTTTTGGGGGAAAGATTTCCGAATTTCCAGAGATTTCTGGCGCTCAAGGGGACACATGATTTCGTGAGTGGTTGCCCCCTCGCTGCAGGGCCAGCCGGGTGGGGGACTGCTTCAGCGCGGCGTGCCGCTTGGTGGCGGATCCAAGGCGACGCGACGTGTCAGCGGGGCTCCACGGCGCGCGAAAAGCTGCGGATCGTGTGTCAGGGCAGAGAAAGTTCCGCGCTCGGAGCCATCACCTCCCCTTCGGGCCTGCCCGCCCACGCACCACGCCTCACCTCACCCCGCCACGCCTCACCTCCACCCCGCCCCGCCCCTGCCTTCACCCGCCCCGCCCCACCTCTACCCCGTCCCGCCCCGCTACCTTGATGTTATTCAGGACGGAACAATCCCTTGCCCGCCTGCAGCACGCGCGCGGCTTTTAGAGGGCAGTCTTGCAGTCATCAAAGTGTGGATGGCCTCGTGGCCTGGGAAACGCTTTGTCGGGCCGGTTGGCGCGGGTGCGCGTTTGTGTGCGAGAGTTGGGTGTGAGTGAGTGCGTGTGTGTGTGTGTGTGTATAGTTGCGTCTTGGTATGTGTGTGCGCGACGCCTGATTGTGTGTCGGTGTGTAACGCTACCGCCCCTTTCTTGTGATGATAGGGTTCAGTGTGGAATCTGTGGGATGTGGAGCAGGAGAGAGGAAAAATATGGTCCGACACGAAAGAAAACGGACCCTTCTTCTCAGGGGATTTTGCCCTCCCCGCCCGTCGCTCCTTGTTCCACGCCCCGTTGTGCTGCTTGCACTTGTCCGCCGTGTCCTAAAGGACCTGAAGGCCTGAAGGCGCGCGCTGACGACGCGCAGTGGGCCAGAAGTCCGGCGCAGGGCGGCCAAGGCTCTAGACGCGTTTTTATAGCTCCAGAGTCGCTAAATGGGACTCGAAACGAAGGTTTGACCCCACCAATGGAATTGGGTCTTCTGAACGAGGAATCCATATGTGGGGTTCACCTCGTTTGGTTTTAGTCCCATTTGGCGACTCTGAAGCTTCACTTGTAAGGATTTGGCCAGGCGCGGATCGGCACACTAAATTACTATGTACATTTTTGTGCATTAAGCTTCGACACAAAATTGTGACATGCGTTTCAATACGCACGAATGTTTAATTGCGCAACAAACGCACAACTTTCGTGCTTTGGTTACGCACAAATTCGTGCGTTATCGGAAACGCATGCACAATTTTGTGCGATGCTTATGCACAAAAATGGTATCATATGTAATTCACTGTGGAGGGAGGGGGGGCTGAAACGTAGGCAACTAGTCGCACCCTACCTAGCCCCTGTAGCTTGGCAACTTTTGCGACATCGCCCCCCCCCCCTGAACCCGTCTCTGGATCCGCCCTTGGATTTGTCCGCCGGTTATTTCTGGCCCAATGTGATTCCGGAGGAAGGTCTCGTCCCTCTTTTCTCTCTCGCTGCCATGGGGCGTCCCATAGGGGCGCGAGGGAGACAGAGCGACGAAACGATCCCACGGAATCTGCCAGCTGCTGCAGGCGGTCGCAGTGCACCCAGAATAATGATTTCTTGAACCAGTAAAATTTACTTGATGCAAGTAATTTTTTGCATTTATGTGACTAAGTTCTGCTTTGAATGAAGTAGAAATATGTTTGATATGGTCGGAGTTGAATGAATGGGAAAAACCTATTAGTATTGATCTGACACTCAGTTTTGCTTGAATCAAGTAATTTTAATCAAGAAAAATATTTTTCATGATTCAAGAAATTATTTTTCTGGGTGTGCCCAGGCAGTGCACTCTAAATGTATTTGTATAATTGTACAAAGCTTTACACAAAGTTGCGCATACGTCCGTTTCGCACAAAATTTGTGCAAACTTTTATCACGAATTTGTGCAAAAATTCACACGAATTTGAGCGATTCTGCGCACAAAGTAGTGCTTAAGTTATGTATGCGCAACTTTGTTCAAAGCTTTGAACAAAAATTGTACAAATTAATTTAGTGTGTGACGTGCGGTGACCTCGGAGCCGTGTGCACAGTGCACGAGCACCGCAACGTTTCTTTTCTCGCGCGTTTTCGTTTCTGCGAAATGGTTTGGCCGCGTGGCGCGGCGTTGCGCGGCGCGCGCACTGGCTGCCTCGGCGTGCGGATGACATGTGTGCAGTGTAGAAAGCCGCCCGGCGGCCCAGCAGCCCGGGTCCGGTACCCGAGGTACCCGCTGGACGCCGTGACGTCACCGCCACGCAACGCCACGCCGCGGCCCTTGAAGGGAGGGTAGGCCCGGCGCCGCGTACACGCCCACACTGGTGGAAAAAAAGTACGGTAAAAGTACGGAAAATGTTTGGTCAACAATTTGCCTGGACCGTCCGTACTTGCCAAGTACGGAACTTTCTGTACTTTTTTCCGTACCCGTTTACATGAGCTTATATGGGACAGGTACGGACGTTCCGTACTTGCGTCCGTACCTTCCGTACTATATTCTTCCGTACATTTTCCTTACAAAGGTACAGAAATTTTTACAGTGCAGTACTCGCTCGCCGCGGACTATGTCTGAATATGATATTGAGCCGTCGCTACTCGACGCATGAGAGGCTCGCTTACACGGTAGTAGTCTCGAGTCTAGGGAGCCTCCTCTGTTACACAGTGGGCCAGAAGACCGGCGCAGGCGGCCAAAACCCTAGACGCGTTTTGAGCTCCAGAGGCGCCAAACAGGACTCGTTCCAAAACGGTGGGACCCCACCAATTGTTTGCTCTCCGAACGAGGAATACATTGGTGGGGTCCGCCGGTCTTCAGGCCCACTTTGCCTTGCCTGTTCTTGGCCTCCAAAGTTGCCTATCTTTCGGGGACGTTGAAAAGGGGTGGACGGTTGATCCTCCTCTTGCCCACAGTAGGCCAGAGGCCAAAATCCCTGACGGGTTTCGAGCTCCAAAGTCGCCAAATGGGACTCGAACCGAAACGTGCGATCCCACCGATGGATTGCTCTCCGAACGAGGAAGCCATTGGTGGGGTCACACGTTCGGTTCGAGTCCTCTGTAGCGACTCTGGACCTTAAAACTTGTCTAGAGTTTTGGCTCCCTGCGCCGGTCTTCTGGCCCCTCGTCTGGCCCACTGCGTCCCCCGATGACCGATTCCCCCCACCCAGTGCCTAATCAAGTGTTGTTGTTGTTGTTGTTGCAGCCCGTGGGTTCCGGCGCGGGCGGCGCGAGCATCGGCAGTCCCGGCCGGCCCAAGTTCGTGGCCGTGACGGCGCTGGAGGACGTCCAGGCGGTGCGCTGCGCCGAGTTCCACCCCCACGGCAAGGTGTACGCGGTGGGCTCCAACTCCAAGACGCTGCGCATCTGCGCCTACCCCAAGCTCAGCGATTTGAGGTGTTTATTTTCTGACGCTCACTCCGGTTTCTCTACAAACTGATCTGAGTGGCGCACTCCACCTAGAGCGTGCCTGCATGCACACTTCAACGAGCGGTGTGCTTGGATGCACACTGTTCCTAAGCGTGTCACAGTGGGCCAGAAGACCGGCGCAGGCGGTCGAAAATCTTGCCATTTTGTTGGTAAATTTTGCTAGTCTACCTTGTGGAGGAGAAATCTACGAGAAATGTATAGGAAAATAAGTAATACCAGAAGTATTTTGTGGCATTGGGAGCAAAACTCATGCTGCATGAGAGCTAAAAATTATCAGCAGTAAATTTGTAGGGAGGGTTGTCTCAAGAATGTTCTTAATTTTTGTGAATGGCCACACATGACTCTTCTCCCTTACCTGACCTTCTCCCTTTTTTTTCAGTGTTTTTCAGTGCTAATAGTTGTTTTAATTTATTTGTTCGAATCAGGGAGGACCATGTCTCTTACCAACCAACCGTGCTGTTCAAGCGAACAAGGCATCACAAGGGATCTATCTAATGTATGGCTTGGTCTCCCGTGGTGACTTGATGGCCACGGGTTCGAACGACATGACGGTGAAACTTATGCGCTTTAATGCAGAAACCTCCAACTTAGAAGGTAAATATCAATATTATTCGCAATTTTTATAACATCATCCTTTTCATAGTGTGCTGAAACCATTTTTCTTATTTTGCAGGACAAGAAATTGAGTTGTCCATGCATGATGGCACAGTCCGTGATGTATGCTTCCTTGAAGATACCAGTAATAAGTCGAGCTTGCTGATCAGTGGTGGTGCTGGCGACTGTAAAATATACGTCACTGACTGTGCAACTGGGCCAACCTTACCAAGCTCTTAGTGGACACTCAGGTATGTTCTAAGATGTGTAAATTTTTTACCTTCATAAGGCTCTTTATTTATTTGTTATAAAATCTCATTCTCTTTTTATTCCTATTGCAGGGCATATTCTTTCTTCTTTACAATTGGGGTGGTGCCATGTTTGTTAGTGGATCACAGGATAAAACAGTCCGGTTTTGGGACTTGCGCACCAGAGGTTGTGTAGACATGGTAGCACCACAGACACAGCCTGGAAGCAGGGTATGTTATCATTTTCCTGTTATTATTTTTCTTCATTTAAATAGTAATTTCCTATTTTAATTTTTATTTTTTGCCATTAATCTTCGACTAGGTGGGATCCCCAGTTGCTGCTATTTGTATGGAATCCATCCGGCCGCCTCCTTGTGTCTGGGTCATGAAGATGCATCCTGTGTTCTCTATGATGTAAGAGGGGGACGAACTGTGCAATGCTTCAAGCCTCATGCATCAGACATCCGGTCCATTCGGTTCTCCCCAAGTGCTTACTACTTACTTACAGCTGGATATGACAATAAACTTGTGCTCACAGACCTTCAAGGTATGTATACTGTTATCATGGATGATATTGGTAACTAATCAAATGCATTGTTGCCAAACCAACAAAGCCCTAATTTTTTAAATTTTTTAAATATTTTTTTTAGGTGATTTGACTATGCCTCTTCCAAGTGTGGTGGTCGCACAACACGCCGACAAGGTCATCTCAGGTCGATGGCATCCAACGGAATTCTCTTTCCTCAGCACCAGTGCTGACAAAACTGCACACTTTTGGGCTCTGCACACCAGTTTAGCATTCCTCTCTTCATTTTCTCTTTCTGTTAAAGCTATGGAGTTACACTTAACAAAAAGTTTGTATATATCATAATTTATAAATTTGTTTAAGTTTAACTGTGACATTTTGAAATGTGCAATGTACCTTCCCATTACATTCCATTAGGTGAGCAGGCTTTAGATTTCCCTGTTGCATTGTCTTTACTTTGATCTTTATCTCTAGTTTTGTGACTGTAATTTTGTTGCAATTAAAATTAAAGAAAAGCGATGATTTCTTTTTTCATTTGGCCATAAGATATTTGCAAAGATTAATTGGTACTTTAGTTTTGAAGTACTAGGCTGTGATGTGGCCTTAGCTGTAGCTTTTATGTAGTCCCGCAATGCCTCAATTTTTTTTTAGTTGAGTTAATTCATGGTGAGTAATCTATTCATTTGATGTCCAAAGTTATTCCTTTTGTTGGATCACTTGGATGAATGATATATTTTTATGCCTTGTGCTATAATTGTTCCCTGTCTGTTGCGTGTAAGTTCTGCCCCCTTTTCTTTCTATGTAGCGCCTTCTTTTGAAACAAAAAAGTTTAAAAGTACTTGATTATTTCAAAGTAAGAAATAGTGAAAAGCGACCAATGATAACAAGACAACGTATTAACGTAGCACAAATATAGCCATAACAACCACTAGCCCATGTCAGCATATACTCCTCATTCATTAAAAGTACTACTGAGTAGCAATAAGTAACTTCATTGCTCTTGAGAATAAAAATAAATAAGGAGTGAATAACAACCTGTAACATTGCATTGTACTTGTGTAAGAACAAAACCAACTAGAGGAAGGGTTTTAAATGAAGGTGGTACGGTATTTTGTTATGGTCTGTTGCTGTGGAACTGTTGTCAGAATTACCTGAAATCTGTTTCTAATCATGATGATAGATTACTAAACTAATTATTAATCGTACCAAATACCGTACAAGTAAGGCCACACAAGAATGGCAACACCCTCATAATTTGATTTAAGTTGTGTTGTAAATTGTTCAGATTGTATAGTGTTATTTTGTTATGCAAGTGAGTAACATTTTTAATCTATGTACAGTTAAACTGAATGGGATTGCCGACTGACTGACACAGATACAGGGATTAAAGGATTCTGCAGCTTTTCTATTACCTTTTTTTCCTTCTAGGACTTCGAGCTCCCTATCTAAATATTTTGACTGCTGTGTAAATACCATGTAAAAAGAACTATTACTGTAAGTTTAGGCACTCTGGTGACGGGCCACTGGTTCCTCGCCGAGTAAATGTTTCTAGCTGCTTAAAAACTTGTTATTTTCATGTGCATCTGAATAGCTTATTGTTGCTGTGCACAGAAAATTCGTAGTCAATGTTATTTATGCTATAGATTTTCCATTTAATTACAAAAGTTGAATCCCAAAGTTGAATCTTTTATTGTTCAATGTTTGCCTCTGTTTTCTTATATTTCAAGTACAATAAACTTGACAAATGTTTTTTGTCCCTGTTGATGTATATATTGTACAATTATTAATATTTTTGAGATTCTATGCCATGTTTTGATAGTTATTAATGTATGGAATTATAGAGCACTGCATTAAGTCAGAGTGAATTTGTATTATCTGTGCAAATTCCTTTGCTTTGCTTTTTATTGCTACCACAGGTATCCATTTTTGTTTTGCAATGTTCACCCTTTTTTTTTAAATGCAAAAGAAAAGACAACATTTTGTGTGGTAAAATGGCTTGGAATCAAATAATGATAATAATAATAAAACTTAAACTATCATGACCAATGTGATGTTGTTATTGTATTTCTACCTGTCCTCTAACTCCCATTAGGATCAACATCAGGATCAACTACACAGTGTTGAGTGTTGATGATTTGAAACACATTTATTTATGCCCTAAGAGGCTGGTATCAGAATTATTGAAGGATCAAACTCGATCATGCCTGGAACCTGTGCAGTATACAGGAAACAAAAAATGCACATGCATCGATGCAAAGCAATGCATTGTATTGTTTTAGTTGACAATTATTTTGTATTGAAAGTACCAGAAACAAAATAGTTTCCAATCCGTCATTCCCTGATGGTCATAATGGCTTCTTGCTAGAACTCGTATACTTTTCATACTCACCCACAAAGGGCGAATTAAATTTTTAAATAATACAAGAACTTCACACTACTTTTTGCTCCCCCCCCCAAAAAAAAAAAAATTAGTATCACCAAAAGTAAATATTACATCTGTTTTTGTTTTGAGTTTTGCTTTGACGCGGAGCGCTAAATTTCTCATACCTCCACCATCCTGCAGTCTGCTGCTTTCCTTTTAACTCGGGCTTTAACTTTGTTTTTATCGCTTCATTTCCGTGAATTTTGCGACCCTTTTCTCTCTCTTTCAAGTAAAACCCATCTCCTTTGCCGTCACCTCACGGTATACCTGAGTTGTGACCACCTCCGACCAGCTGTTGGCTCGCTGTTGTCCTGTCAAAACTCCAAAACATTCCAGGCATCAGCTGATTGACCGGATCGGGGATCAGCGACCCGACAGCCGCAGCCGACAGCACTGTGCGACAGCAGCACCACCAAGCCCCACACCGGATGCCTGAGTGCGTACACACAAGGGCGGAGTGCACTCAGTTTCCTTGCAAACAAATACCCGGAGCAGTTCCCTGTTCTGAGTTATGGGACGTGCAGGACATCTCTACAGTTGGTCCTTAGCAGTTAGAGGTTAATGCGAGGCTGCTCGCTCGGCTCCTCGGGTCTCGCGATGGCGAAATGAGGTGCCGACAAACCCTCTTTGTCTTGATGGAAACCATGGAGACCTTGCCAGCCGGTGGTCAGGAAACACCATGAAACGGGATTACGTGATAAAGTTGGGTCTTTTGTGAGGTAAGGGCACTAACCGCCCGCCCCGGCGTTTTCCGTTTTCTTTCTATTCTCTGTTCTCTTTGGAACTTCTAGCAGGTTGATGGAATTCATTTTTAATTGCTGCTCGATGCTGTGTATCATGAGGGATAGAAATTTGTGATGTTTTGATGTATTGTACTTACTCAATTCATCTTGTTTTGTTCCAGGCTTTGGTTTGCTCTTGTTTATTCAGATGGAATCTGGACAAGCACTAATTGCTTCCTTGGAGTGATTCCTTCTAACATCCAGGAAAAAATATCATGCCTCCATTATTGCCTGTGCAATCTCTTTACAAAACATGTCTATTGATGATATTTAACCATCTGCGTTGCCTAGTTCGTCAAAATCCCGATTCGGTGGAATCGCTTCGGGCATTTTTGCAATCTTCATTTCATCGTGGTATCCGACAAAATCTTATTGACATTGCCACCAAGCATTGCAGGTATTAACATTTTTTGTCTTTCTGAGAACATCAATTGTAGATAAACTTATTGGTCTTTAATATTCTGACATGTTCATTGCTTTAAGTTCCAGTGATGTATTTTACACTTCTGGACCTCTTACGAGTTTTGTTTAAATAAATCTATCAAGCGCTTGGATTTGTCTTCTGGAGATGAGAATACTGTGCTCAGAGCTGACCAATGTGCACGCCTATTTGAATATTTTGATGAGTACGACACTGTTGGCCTGCAAGAGCTTCTTGTGAAAGTAAGACACTTGCTCCATTTTTTTTCATCATATAATCCACAACCTGTATTTGGGATGGAGCTTGAACTGGCAGGAATTCGTTAAGTTCTTCAAATAATTTTTTGTCTTACATCCACAGGTTCCACTGCCAAATTCCTACAGGGGAGGAATTGAGAGTCTTTCGCCTGGGAATTTTGCACTTCATAGGGTATTGCGGCGTGGTTTGGCCTCTTCTCTGCATACCCTTGTCCTCCACTCTGTGTGTGACAATGAAACACTGCATCTACTTGGTCAGTATGCTGTTCATTTATCACATTTGGATGTGAGCAGCTCTTGGCTAGTGGATGATCGGGGGTTGCAACAGTTACTACTTCAGGTCATTATCTTGCTTGACTTTTCTTTTTCCTAATATCATACATAATTTGAAACAATTGTCATTAAAATCTGACTGTCCTTTTTAGAATCCTGATGTTTTGCTATTTTGAATCTGATGCATTGGATACAGTGGAAACCATTTTTACTTCAATGTGGTCAATTTCCCATGCATTTGGTGGCCCTCATGCCGGTGTTAATCTTTGCTGTTCCACTCTGCAAGAAGTTAGAATTCAGGACACAAACACCTCTGAAATAGGGGTGGCATTTACTGTTGCTCTTTGTTCCAAATTTGCGTTCACTAGGTGGATTCATCTACTACAGGTAAGACTTCATTGAGGTTCCTTCAATTGAAATCTGAACTTCCCTATTCCAAACATATATCGTTGTTACAGGAGTGTTGGCGAAGCCATTATTTCCCTATTGCGTCAGTCTCAGAATACTCTCCGGCTTGCTTTGACAGAACTATGGGATACACACATGCCCTCCTTAAAAGCCTCAGTTTTGAGTCCCGCCCTCCCCAATTTGTCAAGCTTGTATACTCGAGCGACATGGCTACCCACATTGAACATCTTCCCTCATCTTTCTTCCCTCACTATCGATTTTGACTTCATTGACTTTTCCCATTCTCTGGAGAGATTCCTCAGAGTAATTCCTCAGATGCTTCGGAAACTTGTGCTGGTTGATCAGGTAATGCAGTATTTCAATGTGGGCTTCAACCATTCCTTAGAGTCCCTCTGAATAACTTTTATTTTTTGAAACAAGGTGCATGCTGTTGACTTGGCGATAATTGGAGAGCTGTGTCCAGGACTTGAAGAGTTGAGTGCCAAACTTAATGGTACATGGTGTTCAGGAAGTAGGCAGAAGGCCTTCAAATTGTTGCCATCCCTCCATACCTGTCGTGTACGAATTTCAAATCAGGACACCTTTCGCTCCCTGCTTGTGCACACTCAAAAGCTTCGGATATTGGAGGTAAGATTTAATGTAATTTTTTAAAATGAATGTGAGATTCTTATTTATATTGTGTGTTAGGTAGATTTGAACTCTCCTAATTCTTCCAGGTAATTATGGAAAGCAAACCAGTGGATGAAGAAAAACTGGACGATGCATTGATATCATCTGCCCTTAATGAGCGAATAATGCCGCCACAGTTAACTCGTTTGAATATTACAGTATCCAACTCCACAATGGTACAATGGTGCAATCTATCATTTGTTAGTGTTCATATTCTTGCTCAATCGTGTCCTCAGCTCAGACTCCTAGGAGACCTTAATTTATGGAGAATCCCTAAACGTCAACTGATGGAGCTAATGCATGAAATAATGGCGAAAAATTGGGATTTGCAGCTTATCTGTCGTGGGGAGTTGTATCCCTCGACATCATGGAGAAAGTTGAATTACATTTAAACAGTGGGGAGCTGCCCATGCTGGTGGATTTTACTTTCTAAGTAAAACAAGTAATAAATAATTAATGAATGCATGTTATGTGTTCTATAGTTTGACTGAGAGAAGTAGGACCATTATCATATAATTACTTTGTAAGTTTTTTGTTTTCCAATATTAGCATTTTTGCTAAGACTGGTTACCTCTTCAAGAAGCTATATGGATACCCGCTCAAATTGGTATTAAAAATAATGTTGACAATGTTGACAATAATGTTGTCAATAATTTTGACCCATAATGTTTACTCCTGGCTTTTTTTTTATGCTATGAAGTGGTTAAATACAATAGGGAAAGTAATAAAATTTGTGTCACTGGTTTTCTTTGACTCCCAAAACTAGTGCTTTTGTATTTTTGTAGTGTCCCCAGTTATAGCAATATTGGTCTGTGATAAATATTTGTTAAGGTAAATTTGTGTGTTCATATATCATAAGGCTGAATTTATCTGGGCCTGGGTGTAAAATCAAAATGTGCAGGGATAGAAGCCCTCAAGAAAATCAATTATTGTAATGATCATAAAGAGTGTTAGCTCCTAGTTAGCCACTGGGCTGTATCATGCATCTAATGTGTTGTGGATTATCTCTTGGCAGATAATGAAATTGCTCTTGTAAGATAGTGTTTTTATGAACAGGGTGTAAAAATATTGTTTGGCTTAGCTCCAAATTTCTTGGTTGGTCACGTATTATGGTTGTATAATATCATGTTCGACAATATTTTTTCAAAAGTTGCTTTTTGGGTATGAGAATTGTCTGTAATGAAATAGTTACTTGAAAGTGATCTCGGACATGGCATAAGCTTTTGACATGACCTAATAACATACATGTAAGCACTTTGGAATATAAGCCAAGTTCCTTTACATTTTAATAATATGAACTTACTTTGTATAGTGCTTATTGAATGATTTATTGTGCTACTCTATTATTCTTCCAGTACAAAAGTTTCACTCTAGAAAACAAGACTCAATAGCATTAAGACACACCATCTTATATTTAATTTTTTTCTTTCCTATGATTTGTTTATTTTCCTTCTTTTTGTAAGATTTTCTACTTTTAAACATTTTGTTTAGTTAAGTGATGATGTATTGGTTCTCAGCTTTGAGTTGAGCTAGTATTTTTACTGAGAATCTTACGTATTTTGAAAGTAGTAGAGAAATGTCTTCTGATTGAATGTTTAGCAGCAAATAAAACCTAAGTATACCAATGCAGGGGCATTAATTAAACCTTGTTCCAATGCCTATTAATTTTTTGAGGGCAAAATTTATTATTAACTTGGATTAAATGTTCGGATGTTTTCTAAGGGTGCTTTGCAACCCTGGTTAAAATCCTAGCTCCAAGACTACAGCCTGGTTGTGGTATTTCGAGCATTACCAGAGGCTGTACTATAAACAATATTTTTTGACGAGCCTACCAGAGGGAGTTCCTTTGCTGTCCAAAAAAACACAAAAAACTCATTTTAATTGAAGGTTGTAAACGTCTGCAGATGCTGTCCTGGGCTCTAGTTATGCAACCGGACTGAAGAACGCCAAGGGGTGGGTCCTCTACATACTGAAGTGTCTACTCAGTATGCATCTACAGATGCATACCTGAGTACACATCTGCAGATGCATACTTGGCTGAGTCCACACCCACAACGTATGCATCTGCAGATCACTCATCAGTCAGGTACGCTGTAGATGTGTACTTGTTGGTATGTAGATGCATACTGAGTACACACCAGTTTTTGTAGAGTCTCCATGCTCACACAGAACATGGAGAAACGCTCAGATCGTCCGTAGAAGTTCCATGATGCTGTCTGGCCAACTGCTCTAAATGTGCCCTCTCGTCCAAGGCGGGGCGGCGGCAGCGCCGCTGCTGACTCATTTCGGGAGTCCGCCACGGGCGGTCGGCTTCATGACGGCCCAGGCCCCCCGTGACATCGCGGTGAACACCGCAGTGAACACGCGCTCCAAGTCCCAGGGGAACGCGCGCAGCGCTGCCGAGGGATTCGGAAGATCGGTTCGTCGCTCTGTCTCTCTCGCACCCTTACGGAGAGCCCATGAGTGCGACAGAGACAGAACGACGAAACGACTCTCGTGAATCGCTCGGCAGCGGGAGGTTTGCCGTTTGCCCAGGTTTGAACCGACCTTCCCGCTCCCGCCGTGCACTCACATGCACATCCGGTGGAACAGCGGTCCGATTGTGTGATTAGTCGGTTGTTGTGCGAATAGACAAGGTTTGTTGTGGTTGTGGCTGGCAGAGGACAGCGGGCCTGGGCCTGACTGAATCTAAAACTGGACACAATGTGCTGAATTTTCGAGTTTTTGTGAGACTTTGTGATGTGAGGTCCAGGATTCTTCTTTTAACGACTGCCCTACTTCCCGCGCGTTCCAGTCGGGAATTCTGCGACGGAGCATTTCGCTGAACGTCTTTGTTTACATGAAACGAGAGCCAACGGCACAAGGTTAGTTTCCGCGATGTTATTTTCTGTTTTCGTCAATCGCCTGCCTGTGACTTTGCAATTTTGTTTTCTTTTCCTTTGAATTGTTTCAGACGTGGAACTGTTGTTTGACACAGCTGCAGTTGTCAACCCATGGGAGTACGACATGATGTGCTGGAGTTTGAAGCGTTTGAACCCTCTCGCTCCCCCTGATGAAGTCCCCAACTCCTCTGCCAGTTTCGCCCTCGTCCTTCTCCCCCGCTTCTGCCAACATGCTCAGAAACGCCCTTGGCGAGAATGCTACTGAAGCCTTTGGGGAAAGCTCTAGTGTTTCAATCGGGAAGCCAAAGAGGGAGCCTGCAAATGAAATTCTCTCGGACCCTGATAATCCTGACAGTGACTGTGACGTTCCTCTTCCTGTGCCAGTTCCCCTGGCTCCTCAAACGCCAGTGGGAAGGTTATGACTCTGGCGGAAAAATCCAGTGAATTTTTGCGCCTCTGTGCCCGAGCAGAGAGTCTGGTTTCACACTGTGAAAGCCAGCAGTTTCTTCAAAGGTGCAAGATCATAAAAGATATAATTTCAAGTTGGGAGAGGAATATTGAAGTTGCAGTTGTCCCCAACACTTCAGGTGTGTAGACCTAAATTGGCATCATAGCATTCCTGGATTTTTTTCTTACCCTCAGTCTTAAATTTCAGGTGGAGAATGTGTTCCCACTGACATCGAGAAAGATGATATCTCTCTTTGCCTTGATGGTAATGTTGATGTAGTAGCAGTTAGTTTAGTGCTGATTCATATCTTTAAATGCAAATTCTAATGTTTATTTTCCTTTTATTTTTGGCCAGGTCCTCACATCCAGGAAAGCACCAACCCAGATGCCAATAAGGGCTTTCTTAATCACAAGAACTCAATTGATTCAACACCAAGTGATGGCGATTCATTTTTGTCATGTGAGTTGAATATCTGACATTCTTATAACAGGGTTCTATCTAGCTGGAGATCAACTGATATTGTATTATTTTCAGCTCTGGGCGATGATTCTTCAAATTCAGAGTGTTCTTCAGCTGACTCTGATGATTTTTGGAATGCAAATGTCATACAAGAACCGACAGAGAAGAAAACTGAAAACGACAAGTCTTCTTTATGCCACATCTGTAGTAAGATGTTTGTTAATAGAGACAGACTTAAAATTCACTTAAGAACTCATTCAGGAGAAAAGCCTTATGAGTGCCAAATTTGCAATCGGAAGTATAGGCAAAGTGGTTCTCTTACTACTCATATGAGAACCCATACGGGAGAAAAGCCTTATGGATGCACATTATGTGATAAAAAGTTTACTCGAGGCACTGATCTACGTGCTCATTATCTGTTCCATTCAGACGAAAAGCCTTATGAGTGCACTATTTGCGCCAGGAAATGCAAATATAAAACTGATCTCAAAAAACATATGAGAATTCATACAGGAGAAAAACCTTATGAGTGCACTATGTGTGATATGAGTTTTATTCAGAAACATAATCTAGAAGGCCATGTTAGAAGTCGCCACACAGGAGAAAAACCCTTTGAATGTGCACAATGCGGGAAGAAGTTCTGTCGAAAAGATCAGGTTAGAATTCATCTGAAAAACTGTGGTACTAAGGCAAAAGATGGAAAAAAAAGAGTGAGAGGACCAGGAACAGGAAGCCCTCAGGAGTGCTATATTTGCAAATTGAAGTTCAGTAGCAACTATAGTCTGGAGAAACATTTTGGAGAATCCCACACTGGGCAAAAGCCTTATCAGTGCTCAGTTTGCCTCAAAAATTTCTTGCCCTTCTGGTTTTCGAATCCATCTCAGAACTCATACCGGGGAGAGGAGTTTTGAATGCTCAGTTTGTGACAAAAGGTTCACCACCAATGTTAATCTCAAAACTCACCTTAGAACTCACACAGGGGAAAAGCCTTTTGAGTGCCCAGTTTGCAATAAGAGGTTTAACCAATCATGTGAACTTAAAGCTCATGCCAGAGTTCATACCGGAGAGAAGCCGTTTAAGTGCAAAGTTTGCAATAAGAATTTTGCTCAAGGAAGTACCCTAAGAAAGCATCTTCAAACCCATGAAGCAAAATAGGCCTTTGTGTTTACAGTTTGCAATGTGTAGTTATGTTAAATTATTATCAGGTATCGTCTTTAAGGCACAGCATCACATATTGTAACTTAGTATTTTCCCTTGTCCTTAATCACCTGGTAGGACCTTAAATATGGTTCTCAGTTAGGTTTGATTAAATTCACATAACCTGTGATGATAAAAATATGGTCAGTCAAATGTTGAAGCAATATAAATTAATACCTTAACAATGTTTCATTGAACCTGTTCCTTACAAAAGCATGTACCTAATTTTTATCTTAATCCTTTTTTTTTTTTTACCGGTGAATGGGATGACATTGGATGACATGAGACAGTTCCTTTTCCTTTCCTTTTATTAAAAAAATCAAAAGTTGCTGATATGCAAGTGGTTGAGTGTACCCTTACCAAAGGAGCACTTCCAATTGGCTATTTTTTTATTTGGGCTCAAATTTTAGTGCTAGAAATAAGTCTTTGGAGAGGTAAACTTCCAGATGAACCAAATGAAAAGACATAGTTTGTAGTCTTAAAACAAAGCTCTCCATTAAAAAATTCGAAGGTAGATTAAAAAAAAATTCTGCAGAGAGGCCTTACGCCTTATGCCAAGGTAAAGGTAGCCTGATCAACATTTTGCACACAAACATTTTGTTGCTTTTGGTAATTTTTTCTGTTGATTACCCGGACATTTTCGATAATGGGTCAAGAATCAACAGAACACACGAAAAAGGCGCTTTCGACCAGCAAAACTTGAATATTGCGAGCATTGACTGTGGGATTACTGAGTTCAATCATGGATAACAGTGGCAACATTCCGTCACATTGTCCACCACAAAATTCCCTCATGATGGAGCTTAATCTCTATCTTTGCCAATGCGAGCTTCTACCCCTTTTTGAACACTCGTAAATTCACACTCAAAGACTGCTCTCCTGGCCCAACCACCAACTTATTTTGAATAAACAGCGCCATCTGGACCACGATCGGCCGACCAATCAGCTGTGGCACTCTCCCCCTCTCCCCTGCCCTCAACCACCCTCTACCCCTCCCCTGTCGTTCCTGTTGTTTACATGATTGAGTTTTCAATCAAAAATTACCAGCCGTGAAATCCCTGGTTGTTTCTGTCAACTACTCCACTTACCCCGATTTTCGGGCACTCTTATTCTGTGGCTGGGCGTTACGGAGTGAAGGGCAACAGCATGATAGACGAGGTTAGTATTCGTTATGTTGTTTTCTGTTTTCGTCGATCTCACAGCACTGTATGTTTCTGTTCTAATTGTTTCAGACCTGAACTATCGTTTTCCGTACCTGCCACTGCCAAGCCGATGGGGTACTCTGCCTTACTCAAGATGTGCTGGAGATTGAACCATCTCGCTTCCTCCTGATGAACATTCTCCAAAACTGTTCTCCACGGTTCTCCATGTGATGAAGTTGCCAACCCCTCTGCTAGTTTCACCCTCGTCCTGCTCTCCAGCTGCAGTCGCTATGCTCAGCAACGCCCCAGGCACCTGGAGGTCTGCTGGAGGACGCCTTGGTGTTTTAACGGAGAAGTCAAGGAGGCAGTCTGTTGATGAAAGCCATTCAGACCCGGATGATCCTGACAGTGACTGTGATGTTGCTCCTCCTCTGTCCGTCCCCTCAAACCTGATTCTAGGCAAAAAAAGTGGCAACATAATGACAAGGAAAGAAAAATACAACAAATTTTTGAGTCTTTATGCTAGGGCTGGGAATCTGGTTTCTCAATGTGTAGATGAGCAGTTTCTTAAAAGGTGTAAGATTATGGAAGACATAATATCTAGTTGGGAGAAGAATACAGAAGTGGAACTTGTCCAGAATACCTCAGGTGTGTAGATCTCAATTTATACTTTGTCATCATTTTTAGAAGTCTTATCTAATCCATAGTTTACTTTTCAGGTGAAAAACAAGTCCCTAATGGTACCCACGAACAAAGAGTCCGTCTTTGCCTTGATGGTAACATAAATGAAAAATTTATTTAGTATTGGTGCAATAGCCAGTTGTAAATGCAAACTCTATTTGCCATGTTGACAGCACCCGACATGCAGGATAACAGCAAGCAAAAGAAAAATACTTATAAAGGAAGGAGGTTGTTGCCCTGCCCCATCTGCCGGAAGATGTTAACTACGCCGCTAGGACTTAGATTACACTTAAGAATCCATACAGGGGAAAAACCGTATGAGTGCCAAGTTTGCAGTGAGAAATTCGAACAGTCAAGTATTCTTGGAGTTCATTTGAGAACACATGCTGGAGAAAAGCCAGGAGAGAACACTCTGGAAGGAGAGAGGTCGGTTCTGTGCCACATTGACAGTAGGATCACAAACAGTTCAGGTGTGTAGACCTCAAATTTCATTTCTTTATTTTGAAATATCTTGGATTATTTTTATTATTATAAATCTACTGTTTAGATTGTGGAGAAGTGTCCTCTGATGTTCACAAAATTCCCCTCAGTGTTGATGGTAATTGATGTTTTAGTTATGGAGTATTAATTGATCTCTTATAATGCCAATCATAATTGAAAATCATTTTTCTCACCAGCTCCTCACGTTCTTGTTGCTACTAAACAACATGATGATGACGTCAATTGTCAAGGAAACTCTATTAATTTGTCACAAAGTGAAGATGCTGCACATGTGCCCTGTGAGTTTAAGATGTAATTTGTTGTTTATTTTCAGGTGGAGAGGGACTAGTAAACTAGTTGTTTAGTGGTGTGGATTAATTGCTTTAAATGACAATTGTTTATCTAATTTTATTATCATGTCATGTTATGTCATCAGCACCCCACATCCAGGCTGAAACCAACAAGAATAATGATAATGACAATATTAAGGAAGTTAGAAGTCCTGGGACCTCTATTGATTTGGCTTCAAGTGATGACGATTCATATTCACCTTGTGAGTCAAAACTCTGGTATGTTGTTATTGCTGCATTGCACCCGGAAATCAATTAGTATTGTTTTGATTTCAGCTCTAGGTGACAATGTCTCGGATGCTGAGAGCTCTTCAGATGCCTCTGATGATATTTGCAATGACAATATTAAACCCAAACTGAACAAAATTACCCACGAAGGAAGAACAATGTTTCCCTGCACCATGTGTAGTAAGATGTTAACCTCAGCACTCGGATTTAGATTACATTTAAGAACCCATACAGGGGAAAAGCCATACGAATGCCAAGTTTGCAATAAGAAGTTTGCACAGTCGAGTGGTCTCGTACTTCATACAAGAACGCATACGGGAGAAAAGCCTTATGAATGTGCCATTTGTGGCAAGAAGTATAGTAGTAAGCACAATCTTAGATCTCATCTCCAACATCATGAACGAGGCAGTGAGAATGATGTCCCCACAGAATCGAAGACATTTTTGTGCCACATATGCAGCAAGATGTTTGCTTCGCAAAAAACTCTCAGCTCACACCTACGAACTCATACAGGAGAAAAGCCTTACCTGTGTCATTTTTGTGATAAGACTTTCTCGCAGAATAGTAACCTTAGATCTCATATAAGAATCCATACTGGAGAAAAGCCTTTTGAATGCACCATTTGTGATAAGAAGTTTGATAGACGTAGTGGTCTTAAGTATCATCTTCTCTTCCATCAGGGGGAAAAGCCAGAGGAGTGCCCGATTTGTTCCAGGAAGTTCAGAGGCAAACCAAATCTCAAAAGACACATTAGAAGTCATACCGGAGAAAAACTTCATAAGTGCACTTTTTGCGAGAAGATGTTTTCAAGAAAACATACCCTTGAAGCCCATGTTGCTAATCACCATACAGAAGAAAAGCCTTTTGAGTGCACACTATGTGATAAAAAGTACAGTAGAATCATTGACTTGAAGAATCATCAGGATGGAACTCATGCTGAAAGAGAAATGAAAAAGACCAAAAGGGCAGTCTCTCAGGAGTGCCCAATTTGCAACAGGCAGTTAAGTTCTAAATATACTCTCCAGCAACATCTTAGAGTCCATACTGGAGAAAAGCCATTTGAGTGCCCGATTTGCAATAGGAAGATAAGTTGTTATAGTAATGTCCAGACTCATCTCAGAACTCACACTGGGGTGAGGCCTTATGAGTGCACTGTGTGCAGCAAGCGCTTTTCTATCAAAGCTAATCTTAACACTCATCTTAGAAGACACACAGGGGAAAGGCCTTTTGAGTGCACAATATGCAACAAGAAGTTTAATCAATCATGTGAGCTCAAAGATCATACAAGAATTCACACAGGAGAAAAGCCTTATGAGTGCACTGTTTGTAATAGAAAGTTTACGCAATCTAGTACTCTTAAAAAACACATTAAAACTCATGAACCGAAGTAGACCTTTGAATGCCTCCTTTGCATTCATAAGTTCTGTCACAGCATTGTTAGATCTTGTCTGTCAATGTGTCCTCCCTCAAACCTAAATTCAACATAGATTTCAAGTTTAAAAAAAAAAATGCTCAAAAATATTCTGTGATTCAAAGCACATTTATTCTTTGTCATATGAAAAGCTTGTTTGTACTGATAGTATATTCCTGGACAGCATGCCTCAGTCACTTCATATTTGTATTAACCAAATTCAAATTTCACCAGATCTTGTGCTATCTTTTTTTTTTTTTTTTTTTTTTGGGTCAGAAAAGTGTCAAAAAAAAATTGGACCCATCTTCTTTATGTATCGAACCTTTAATACTGAACTTAAAATAATACAAACTAGAGAGAGAAAAAAAAATTGCTTTCAATTATTTTATAAGTATCCCCAAAATTTCAACTTTTACTTTTCTCAACCAGTTGAAAAATTATTTAATTTAGGTATATTTAACGGAGATGTGCCTCAACTTTGTCCTCTATTCTTACTTTCTAAATTTTTTTGCTGCACAAAAATTTAAAGGAAGTTTGTCACCACCCTCTTCTTACTCGGCTTGTGCTTGTTTTTTCTTGCGTGTTTTGTGACTGATCATCTCATGACCCAACGAAAGCAGTGTGCTGGGGCTCCAGTCTCCGCCTGGAAAAAGTGGTCGTCTCTGCGGCAAGAGACCAGCTTCTTCGGGCTATGGACCCCTGATGCTGCAGAAGAAAATTTACAAAGTCTGCTCAAAAAGTAATAAAAATTTTGAACATTGATTTGATTTGTTTTTTAAGTGGTTTCATTAACTTCAACTGTAGCCACCCTGCATTTAACATTATCTTTTAAATACGGAAAACGTGAAAAAAATTTAAAAAAAAAATCTTGTAAAGACTACGAATACTTTATCCCCTTTCCTCTCCTGAGGAAAAGAAAATCCTTCCCCGGTACTGCTTTCCTCCCAGGCCCCAGCTGAGATAGGCGAGATGGGCCCCGCCCGCCCACCCACCCATTTTTCCCCCTCCCGCCCACCCGTTGTTCCCCCTCCCGCCTCTCCCTCCTCTCGCTGTGCGAATAGACGAATAGACCGACTTTCCGTTGTGACAAAACTGAAATCATTTCTGGGATTTTCCGAGTGTTCTCATGAATATTTGAGATCTGTTGCCTTGATATGATTGATTCTGCCCTCCTTTCCCTCAATTCCAGGCGGATGCTCTGAGCTGAGGTGGAGCATTTCGCCGGACGTGGTTTGTTTACATGTAGCGATGGGCAACAGCATGATGAACGAGGTTAGTTTTGGTGAGTTTGATTTCTGTTGTCGGACGGATCTTCTTCGTGTACCATTTCTTTGGCCCTTCTTCAGAGAATTTGATGGGAAGACTAAAGGCCCATTCTATCCCATGAGTGTTAGAAGGATAGTCACGCTGAGCTCTCATCGGTTCAACAACTTGTGATTGTGTATTTCTTTTAATTGTTTCAGATGGAAACGATTGGGGTACACAACTTGACTCGATATGTGTGAGTCTTAACCATTAAACCATCTTGCTTCCTCCTGATGAAGCCGCCAACTCCTCTGCCAGTTTCCCCCTCGCCCTCCTCCACCGCTTCAGTCAGTATGCCCAGCAAAACCCCCTGAGAATCGGAGGTCACCAAAACCTGGTGTTTCAGTGAGGAAGTCAAAGGAGCAGGTTTCTGATGAAAGCCATTCAGACCCTGGTGATCCTGATAGTGACTGTGACGTTAATCTTCCTGTTGTCCGACACACCAAATCTGATTGAAGGGAATGATAGAGGAGAAAACTTGACAGAAAAAGAGGAAATATGATGAATTTTTATGCCTGTGTGCCAGGGCTGCGAATCTGGTTTCAAAATGTGGTGGCAAAGCAGTTTCTTGATAGATGCAAGATTATGAAAGATATAATATCTAGTTGGGATAAGAATGAAGAAGTCGTCATCTCAAACGCTTCAGGTGTGTTGATTTCAATTTACATTTTGAAATAATTATTGAGTGAGAATTCCTGAGGACTCTGAGTTTTCTTTAGGTGTCCCTGACAATTCTCAGGTTGGAAATTTGAAATACTGGAATCTATAAAGGAAGAAACTAACAATGAAGTGAGGTCGTTTTTCTGCGTCATCTGCCACAAGAACTTTTCCTACGCCACTGGCACTTAGGTTACACTTAAGAAATCCACACAGGGGTGAAACCTTATGAGTGCCAAGTTTGCAATCAGAAGTTTGAACAGTCAAGTATTCTTGGAGTTCATTTGAGAAAACACATATTGGAGAGAAAGCAAGGGAAAACACTCCGAAAGGAAAGAGGTCGGGTACGTGCCACATTGACAGCAGGATCCCTAGCAGTTTCAGGTGTGTAAACCTCCAATTTTACTTTTTATAAATGTTTTTTTAATTCTTGGACTATTGTTTTTGATCCTAAGTCTGTGTTAAGGCAATGGTGATGTCTCCTCTAAGGTCCATGAAATTCCTCGTGCTGTTGATGGTAAAATTGATATTTTAGCTATGGAGCGTCAATTGATCTCTTGAAATGCCAATCCTAATTGAAAATGATTGTTCTCACCAGCTCCTCACACTGTGGCTGATACTAAACAAGATGATGACTTCAATCGTTCAAGAAAACTCTGTTACTTTGTCACAGAGTGAAAATGATTCACATTTGCCCTGTGAGTTGAATGTGTATTTTGTGGTTTATTTTTTAGGTTTACCTGGACAATATAAAAAGGATGGTTTTGTTCCTATGTTCTGATTTCCTGATCAAAAGAAGCTTTCATTCTTCGAAAAGAGGGACTCTTTTCCAAGTTTTTTTTTATCAGTACCAGTTGTTAAGTCTAGGCCTAAAGGCCTAACTAAATTTTGTTGTTGAAAAGATATTTGGAGGAATTTTTTTATATCTGTTCTAGTTTCAGAAAAAAAAAAATATGAAAATTATCTGATTTTTTTATATTTTTCGAAAATTTTCTCAAATGTCTCCTAAAAAGTTGATTTTCTTATAGATAGAGACGGATATCAAAAATCCCGCCCATTTTCATCAACAACATAGTTTGAAAGAAAGTGACTCCTATGTGAATAGCATTTAGTTACCAGGCCCATCCAAAAACTACACAAAAGTGAAACACTGTCAATTTTGCAGATCATGTTTAAAGCCTCTGAAACCAAGCTTCCAGTAGGGCTAGACTTAACTACTTATAATGAAAAAAACTTTCTAAAGAGCTTGTTATCAAAAAATCAGAACATGAGGGAAAAACATTCAAAAAACATACTTCATTTTTGGTCTTCAGGGTTGCTAACCCCCCTTAATGGATTTATTGCTTTAAATGCCAATTATGAAGGTAATTTTTTTTCTGTCATAGCACCCGTTATCCAGAATGAAACCAACCAGGATGACAATATTAAAGACAACTTAAGAAAGTAACTAGTCCTGAGAACCCTTTAGATTTGGCTTCAAGTGATGATGATTCATATTCACCTTGTGAGTCAGAAATTTGGTATCTTGTTGCTACTGCAATGCACCAGGAAAATCAACTTGTATTTTTTTGTATTACAGCATTTGCAAACGATTTATTCAGATTCTGAGTATTCTTCAGGCATCCCTGATGACCTTTGGAATGCCAACACAAAGCTGGAACGGAAAAAGAAAAACACCTTAAAAGGAGAAAGATCAGTTTTGTGCCATGTCTGTAGTAAGATGATTGACCGTAAAAGACTTCGAGCACACTTACGAATTCATTCAGGGGAGAGACCTTACGAGTGTGAAGTTTGCCATAAGAAGTTCAGTGTAAAAGGAAATCTTAGAAGTCATATGACTACACATTCAGAGGAGAAACCATTTGAGTGCACCGTTTGTGATAAGAAGTTTAGTAATGTGAGAGGTCTCAAAGCTCATCTTCTATTCCATAGAGGTGAAAGGCCTTATGAGTGCATGCTTTGCTTAAAGAAGTTTAGTAACACATCTAATCTTAAGAAACATGTTAGAGTGCATACAGGGGAAAAGCCTTTTGAATGCACAGACTGTGATGCAAGGTTTACTCAGAAACATAGTCTTGATTCTCATGTTGCAAATTGCCATACAGGAGTAAAGCCTTTTGAGTGCACCCGATGTGGTAAGGAAGTACAGTTTTAGGAGCCAGCTGAACTCTCATACTAAAATCCATACAGAGAAAGAGAGAGGAAGAAATTTGGGTGAAAAACCTTTTGAATGCACAACTTGCAATAAGAATTTTGCCAAACAAACATATTCTGAAGCGACATGTCGCTGCAATCCACAATGGGGTAAAAGGCTTTTAAGTGCACATTTTGCCACAAGCTTCTTTCTAGCTCTTCATGTCTCCGAGCCCATCTTAGAACCCACACAGGCGAGAGACCATTTGAATGCACTGTTTGTAGTAAGAGGGTTCACCCTCAAGGTTAATCTTCAAACTCATCTTAGAACCCATACAGGTGAAAAGCGTTTTGAGTGCTCAGTTTGCAACAAGAGGTTTAATCAGTCATGTCAACTCAAAGCCCATTGCTCGAGTGCACACCCGGGAGAGAAGCCTTATGAGTGCAAAGTGTGCTATAAGAATTTTGCCCAAGCATGTACGCTAAGAATACATCTTATGACTCATGATGCGAAGTAGGCCTTTGAATTTATTTGTGTGGAATCTGAAGTTGTGGCAAAACTATGGGGAGAAACCGGGAGAAGCCCTTTGGGCCAGTGCCCACCTTGAAGTGATTTTGAGGTGATGTCACCAGATAACACAGTCCCACCAGGTATAATGTCTGCACTCCCCGTTTCCCGATTTTTGGTGTGACCCTTTCCCCATTTTTTTTTTGTTTTTTTTAAATTGTTAAATTTTATATTTATTTTTGTTTACTCTATTTTACTTTTATCTCTGGACAGAGTATTGCATATTTTCTATCACATTTGTGACTAATTGTTCACCGTTAAATTCTCAGCTGAGCTAAATCCTTTCCCAGTTATAGTTTTGTTGGGGGGGGGGGGGGGGGGTGATGCTTATGCTGAGGGAAATAAGGGAGTTGGATGTAAAACTGTGTAGTTGTGCAAACCTGTGTTATCAGTTTTCCTAGTATTAATTTTCAGATAAACTGTCTTAAAATTATGTCTATGCATTCAGATATTCATAAGAAACCTATTTGAAGAGGGAAATTATGTCAATTACCATGTATTTGTGTATTGTGAAATTAAAACTTTATACAATAGCTCACTAAGCTTGTTTTTGTGAAGCATCACAGTGGAGCTCTTTTGATTTAAGGTATAGGTTTTGCCAGCTTTTCTATGGCTGTATCAAGTCAACAGAATTTTCTCACTTAGCACTTAATACTCACCCATGACCCTATCTGTGAAGTATGGAATTGTAAAGTGCAATGACCCTATTTCCTTGAGACAGCAGCAGTCTCTGCTGAACGTCTCTCCCCTTCGCAGGGGAGAAAGGTTCAGCCGCTCAGCCTTGCGGATGGATTGAGAGAGGAAAATTCCAAACATCCACCCATTGCCTTAAAAGGAAAAACATTCGGTGGACGGCTTCGTGGCACCTTCACCACTTCCTCCTCGGCCGCACAGTGGGCCAGAAGACCGGAGCAGGCGGCCAAAACTCTAGACGCGTTTTGAGCTCCAGCCAGAGTCACAGAACAGGACTCTAACCGATCTTGTGACCCCACCAGTAGATTCCTCCTTCGAAGAGCATAATCCAGGTGGGATCACACGTTCGGGTCGAGTCCCATTTAGCGGCTCTGCACTGGTGGAGGCGGTCAAAATCCCGGACGAGTTTGGAGCTCCAGAGTCGGTAAATGGGGCCCTGGAGCTCAAAACGCGTCTAGAGTTTTAGCCGCCGGCGCCGGTCTTCTGGCCCACGGAGGAAAATAAAATATTTGATGACAAAAATGATAAGACAGAGTCCACTAGTCCTTCCTGCTCCGAGGGGAACCCACCTCCCCTACCCCGGTCGGTGTATTGCGAATAGAGGACGTCGGCGGGGCGGGCCTGCCAATAACTTCGTCGTGTTGTGGTGGTGGTGACAACGACAGCTCTGCGGCTCTGCGTTTGCCGCAGAATATATACTTCACAACAGACCTTTTCAGACGATACTGGCAACGACTGCGCCACTCACCCCTCACCTCTAGGTTTCAGACTGGTTCAGGCGGACAGTCTGTGACAGAGTGTTCAGTTGGCATCTTTGTTTACGTGCAGCAACTAGGGACAACAGTAGGATGTACGAGGTTAGTTTCCGCAATGTTGTTTTTTTATGTTTTTGGTGACCCTATGCATTTGGCATTGGATGTTTTTTTTTTAAATGTTTCAGACGTGAACCGCCGTTTTTCGTAGCTGTGATTGCGCACCAGTCGGGGGTACTCTACCTGACCCTAGAGGTGCAGGAGATGAAAACTATGGAGTCAGAAACCATTGATTCATCTCCCTTCCTTCTTACGAAAGTTGTCAACTCCTCTGCCAGTTTCGCTCTCGGCCTCCTCTCCTGTACTTCAGTTCACTACGCCCTCAGGCAACGCCCCGGGCAGGGTGGGAGGGTGCTAGAGGAAAGAGTCTAATCAGTGTTTTTTAAAGGACAAGTCAAGAGAGGCCGCCTGTTGCTGCAACCTGTGAGTCCAAAACCAATTCAAAGCTGATTTCAAGGGAAAATATGAAAAAAGCGGAGTATAAATTTTGGGACAGATAAGTGAAGAAATATGGATGAATTTTTTATGTCTGTGTGTCCAGGGGCTTTGCATATATTTGGTTTCGAAATGTCGTTGGCAAAAAGCAGTTTCTCGGATAAAGTATGCAAGATCATCAAAGGACCATAAATATTTCTAGTTTTGGAGAAGAATGTAGAAGTTGTTGTCATCTCGGAACACTTTCAGTGTGTTGTAGAAAGCTCAATTTAACTTTTCGTAATAACGTTTTGGGATGTGTTTTTTCTTTATCTTAGAGGTGGTCTAACTTTCCAGCGTTGGGAAGAACATGTTCTTTAATGGCACCCACCATATACCACAAATTCCTTTCTTTGCCTTGATGGTTAAACATAGGTACGTAACACGGTTATTTAAAAGTGTGGCCTTACAATGAGTGTTCCGGCCATGGTCCGTCTTTCTATTATTGGCCAACTATTTGATACCCTAAATTGTTAACAGGAATGTAATGTAAAATTTCTATTTCCTTTTACCCCTTTTAAAAACTAACCATCACATGCATACTTTTCTCAACTTAAAACGAATATTATTGGGTAGTACGGGGGACATGGGGCGGGAACACACATTTCGTAAGGCTTACCCTTTAGTGTAAGTAAATTTGCTTTAAATAGTAATTGTAAATGGCAAACTTCAATTTGCTATGTTGGATAGCACCCACAGATCCAGGGATAAACAGCGAACCCAAAAGTGAAAATAACTTGCACAAGAAGATAACAGAAGGGACGTTTTCCTTGCACCAATCTGCAAGTAAGGATGTTTAAAGACGGCTACCAGGACTTAAAAATCACAATTCAAAGAATCCATCAACAATAATAAATAAAAAATAAAAAAGCCTTATGAGTGCTCCAAGGTTTTTGCAATAGAGGGTAACTTTGAAACAGTCCAAGTACTCTTGTTGCTCACTTCGATGAACACCCATTTACTGGAGAAAAAGGCCAGAGGAGAATTTGCTTGTTGGAAGGAGAAGAGGTTCGGTTTTGTGTGGACATGAACAGGCCAGGGTCACCAAAATCAGTTCAGGTGTGTAGATTATTATAATTTTTTTTTTCTTTCATAAAAATTTATTTTTTTTTGCTTATTGTTGTTTTTATCATGAAAGTCTACTAAAGTTCTAGGCGATTGCAGCTTGTCCGTCCCTGGACTTTTCCATTTTGAAATGCCCCCGTCGTCTGTTGATGGTATAAATTGGGATGGTTTATTAGTTTATTGGGAGCATTTAAAATTGTATTTCCCTTGAAATTGCCATATCCTAATGGTTAAAAATACTATTTTTTTCTCTCTCAGCTCCTCACATTTCTGACTTGATTACAACTACAACATGATGATCCAACTTTCAAGTATTTCAAAGAGAATAATCTATTGATTATTGTCACCAAGTGAAAGATAAAATTTAATGTTTGGCCCTGTGAGGTTGAAAATGCATATTTTTTTGTTTTATCTTTTCTAGCTTGTTGTTGGGGAGGACCAATTGAGTGATAAACAGCTTTTTCCAGTGTGGGGTCCAAATTGCTTTACATGTCAATTGTTACTGTAATATTTTTGTTTATGTTCATGGGGATTTGTCATCAGGGAATCCACACAACTTCCCTGGGATGAAACCCAACCACGGGTGATAATCATATGACAATTGTCAATGCATGAGGGGTTTTGCAAGGTGTTTGAGAACTCTTGCAAATTTGTCTTCCAGTAATGATATAGATTGGCCTTCAGAAAATTTTTTTGTTTGTTTACAGGGCATTTCGGAAGAAAAAAAATGCCTCAGATCTAAGTGGTTCTTCAGGGGTGGCCCTGACGATATTGGGAAAGCATAGGCAATACGAAGCGGGTGAGCGGAAAAAAAAAGAAAATAAAGAAAAGAGGACCAATGAATAAGGCTGGAACCGAAAAAAAAAAGAAGTATATCACCACATTGAAAAAAGAACACCACAAAAAAAAAGAGATTAGGTCAGTTATGCTGCTTGTTGGCCAAAATCTTGTAGCCAAGATTCGATTAAAACGATGTTTCATTTCCAACACACTTTACGTATAATCCATTTTTCGGGGGGTGGGTGAAAACCTTTACGAGTGTACAAGTTTGTCATAATTGGAAGTTTCGGTTTCAACGGGGAGTAAATCGTTAAAAATTCCCATTATTGCGGGACCATTCAGAGGAGAGGCCTTTATGAGTGCCCCAACCAATTTGTGATAAAAAGTTTAGTAGAATGAAGGAGGTCTCAAAGAGCCATCTTGGTTTTCATAAAGGGTCTAAGGTTCCTTATGGAGTGGCGGCGGTTTGCTCAAACAAATGGTTTGCAGGCACGCCATCCAATTTAAAGGAAATACATTGCTAGAGATGGCATACAGGAGAAAAGGCCCTTTGGAATGCAACAGTTGTGCAAACAGCCAGGTTCACTCAAAAAAACCATTGGTCCTTGATTTTCATGTTGGCCAAAAACTGTACCACACGGTTTGGAGGAAAAGGGGCCTTTTGCATCGCCCTCTGTATGTGATTAAGAAAGTTCGTTAATAGGGCCAGGGCTGAACACCTCAATTTTTTAAAAAAACCCACATAGGGGATCGGACTAGAATGAACAAAAGGCGGGAGCCATTCAGGGCAAAAAGCTTTTTTGGGGAGTTGCTCTCTTTTTGGCCAAAAACAAGAAACAAATTTTTAATTGGAGTCATGTGGGGAACTTGAAGTTGATTCATGCTCGAGCTTTTCACACTGGGAGACATGTAGGAGAAGGGCCTTATGATTTGCACAGTTTGTTAAAAAGAAGTGTTTGGGGCCCTAGGGGGGTACCCCAAGGAAAAACCATTTCTTTTGGGGGGACTTTATGATGCAAATTAGGGCCTTTGGAATTTAATTGTTTTGGAACTTTTTTAAGTTTTCTGTCAGATTCACATTTTAGAAGTTAGTTATGCTCTTTAGGCCAGAACTCTGTGTTTTGTTTTTTTCTCCCTTGTCCCTTGTTTTGGCCTCTTTCCTTCCAATGTTCTAATTAAAAAGTTAAATTTTTGTGTAATACTTTTTACTTAAAATTTTTTTTGAATTAGAGGCAGAAGGGGGGGTGGGGGGATGGGGGGGGTGGTGTGATGGTAAAACTATTTGTTGGCAGCTTGTTTTAAACCAGTAAAATCAGTTTTGGCCCTAATATTAATTTTCAGGATAAAACTGTCCCTAACAAATTATTCTAAGGATTCGGGAAATATTTAGAAAAAAATCCATTTTAGAAAGGGAAATTATTATCAATACCATGTATTCGTGTATTGTTAAAATAAAACTTTATATCAATAAGCCCAATAAAGCTTGGCTTTTGTTGAAGGGAGGTCACAGTGGAGTCTCTTTTGATTTTAGGTTGTTGTAGCTTTGCCAGCTTTTCCATGGGCTGTAACAAAGTGTAAACCATTCTTTACACATTTGAAAAAAAACACTCACCGATGATTCTCTCTGTGGAAAGTATTTTGAAAGTGTGACTCTTATTCCTAAAAAAAACTGGCAACAGCCTCTGCTTTGCTCCCTTCGCATGGGCGAGAAGGTTTACACCCCTTTCTCACCGAATGGAATTGAAAGATATTAATAATTTCCCCGGCGCCCTCTCATTGTCCCAGGGAAATGGAATTCTTTGAGCGCCTTCACCGATGCGGCATTCCCTGTCACTGTGGTTGGGAAAGGGGACGGTCTTTTCAGAGCACAGTGGAGGCCAGAAAGGGACCCGGCGCAGGCGGGTAAAACTCTAGGGGAACACGTTTTGAGGCTCCCAGTGTCCCGCTGAATGGGACTCGAATACCCGAAACTTGTGACCCCCGCCAATGGGATTGCGAGGGTAAATCCATTGGTGGGGCCTGTCACATGTTTCGGCTTCGAGTTTCTGATTTGCGACTGTGGGGAGGGGCTCAAAACGCGTTTTCTAGAGGTTGTGGGCCGCCGCTGGCGCCGGTCTTCTGGCCCACTGTGGCGGGCCGGGGCCGCGCCGCGCCGCTACAGAAGCGGGGAGGGAGGCGTATGGCCTGGCCGCCGCGGTGCGACGTGTTAACGGCGTGGCAGCTACCCTCATTAGGGTGTTTCGTCCACCCTCGAATTTTTGTTGCCCACGTGTTGGTTTTTCTGAATAGAGCCCCCATGGTTTCCTACAAAAAAAACGGAAAGCTGATGTGCCAAGTTTGAGGGGCGGCGAATCCGAATTAGTGGGGAAGTGGAGGCGCATCGAAGCCTGAAGATTTTCGGGGTATGGGCAGGCGCATCAGGGCGCAACCGACTCAACCAAAAGCGGCGCCCCTTTTTTTTTCCGGCCTAAAGCGGCGTTGCATACCCACAGGGAAACAAAACGTAGGAACGTTCACACAGGGTCCATTTAGTAAGGGCGGTTTTTTCCATTCAACTTCGAAAGCTCGGCTGCTTACCCACAGCCGCGAAAGGGGGTAGGTTGAGGCAAAAGGTCAAATTTTTCAGTTCCGCACCCTCCCGGACGCCCAAAAAAACGGATTATGGAAGGCAAAGCCAAGGGCCCCTTATTTCGCGCGGTGGGGGACTGCTGGCTCGGACAAGGGAAAAACTGATTGCAGTTTACTATTGGTCACGGTTATTAGCGCGACCGCGATCCCCGTCACAAAACGCGACGCGAATGTCGCAGCGCTGCGGCCACTTCGTGAGTTTTGGAAACATAGGTGGCGCCGCAAGGCTTCGGGCCCAGGCCCGGGCCGTGTCTGGAAAGGGCCCGCCGCGTAACTCCCGGGCGCTCGGGTCCCGCCGTGGCGAAGCGCGGCCATTTTCTGGCGGGAAAATCAAACTTTGCAAGGAGTGCCAAAAGGTTGGTGCCCCCGCCTCGCCTCAGGACACGCGGGGGCAAAAACCGCTCGGCAAATAACGAGCACCGCGGGGGCCGCGACCGGCTTTTTCAAGATTCTCCAATTTTTAAAAATTTGGGGTCCTTTTTTCAAAATTTTCGAAAATTCACAATGCTTTAACGTTCTAGGCGCAATGCCGTTTTAACCCCGCCCGCCGTACCACCATGGGGGTCGTTGCAAAATTTACTACGTGGACCACAAAATTGACCACCTTTCCCTCCCACCCTCGCGTATCCTGGAAAGCCCCCATTCCCCGTTACCCCCACCCCAAAGGGCCCTTTCGGTTCTGGGGCCACGCGAGGTAAACACGTCATTCGCGCCAATCCAAACGGATGTTTTCTGGAACGCCGGTGTTAATAGAGTTAATTGCGTGGTGTTGACAAAATAAACCCTTCTTAGGGACCATTTGCGGAAAAGTGCCTTTTGGAGGACCACAGCAGGCGTCGCTCCGGTTCGGGTGGGTTGTTTTTACGTGAAATAATTTCTTTCAAAAACGGGTTAAAAAGGTAAAGCAGCAGAATGGGCACGTGCAAAGGGCCATTGGGGGTTATGCGTTAGGTCATGCTAGGAAATCCCATTATGGGTGTTAGTGGCTTCGGGCCTAAAGGGGGGGAGGGGGGGCCCCGAGCGGGGAAGGGAAAACAAGGGCCGACTCTCCACAGGCTTATAAAATTCAAGTTAAGTAAGAATAGGATAAGGGGTTTTTGCGCCAGCGCTGGAAGGTTAGGGGGGGCAGGGAGGGGGATGCTGCGTCCTGGCCTTGGGCTTGGACCGCCTTTCCCTGCCCCTTCACCCGCCTAGCGCTGGCGCTTCACGGGTCGCGCTTCGCACGACACCTGTCACCCACTGTTACGCGCGGGGTTTGGCAATGAATGTATAATTTGTCCTCACCACCCCCGGGGTCGGCTTGTCAGGGGAACCGACCAGTGTTTAGTGTCAACAATGTGGTCAAGTCAGTTCAGTTCCTTTCAGGGACGTGACTTGCCGCTCGGATTTTAAAGCAAGAGGATGAAGTTGGGGGGGTGTCTTTTTAGGTGTTAATAATTATTAAGAACTACATCTTTACTCGTATGTATATCTATACTCGCGTGAGGACTTCTTTTTGTTGGGTACGGGGTATTTAGGGGGGCCCGGCCTCCCGCGAGGCCGGTCGGGCGCACAGTGGGCCAGATGAACCGGCGCAAGGAGGCCGGGTATAAACTCTAGGACGCGTATTTGGGAGCTCAAGGGAGTCTGGGTTTAAATTAGGAACTCGGAAACCGAAAATCGTGTCACCCCATCAATGGATTGACTCTTTCGGAACGAAGGGAATCCATTGGGTGGTGTGGGAAGCGGGGGGGCCTGGTGTGAGAGTTTTTTAGGGTTCCGCTCCACCCCGCTTCCCCTCTGGCCTTTCGAGGGCGACTCGCCTATCGCTCTTTGCGTCGTCGCCCTCGTGACTCGCCCTTTGCGGACTCGCATCTCGCCTAACTGACTATACATAGGTTCACACTTTTTCGGTTTCGGAGTCCCACCGCGGACTCTGGAGCCTTCAAAAAAAATCGCGTCTAAGAGGTTTTGGCCGCTTCTGCGGGCCGGTCTTCTGGGCCCCCCAGTGTGCGGGGGGCCGGCCATGGCCCAAACTGGCCCAGTGTGTCGGCCCCTGTGTACAGCAGGTTACGAGTAGTTGTGGTGCAAAGGGTTGCCATTGCTTTTGGTTTTATCTCGGCACGGTCGCAGGCGAGGTTTCTTCGTCCATGGAGGACATGGAGGAACACTTTTTGTCTCCATCTGTTTCCATCCGGAGTCAGAGCGCTACCTGTGGATGAGCAGCCTTTGTGCGTCCCCGCTCTTTCTCTCTCGCGCTCTCATGTTGCGTTAATGGGGCGTGGTGTGGAGAGGAGGTGGGGGACAGAGCGGGGACGAGTGGCAGTTGCTGGAAATCAGCGTGCTTGCGGGTATGAGTTTCTGTTCCAGGTTGGGGGGGATGGTGGTAATATTTTGCGGTTGGTTTTAAGCGATTCCCTGTTCCTGACACACAAAAATTTCCATGGCTGGACAATTTTTTTTGATATACTATGGCCGCCAGGAACACCAAAACCGGACATGGGGAGAACGCCCCTCCCGGGGAACGAAAGCTGCTGCTCCTTATTCCTTCAGCAAGGTGGACGTAAACGGGCGTGTACCCTGTTGGGAACACGCTGGCCGCTGGTGTGCATAAGCCGGGTGTGTTGGCCGCGTGGCCCGCGACCCGGAAGCGTTGGGGCGGGGGTTGAAAGTTCAATCCTCGGGTTTCGAACTCGGCTGCGATTATTTAGGGCAGGGGGGTCACAATGGTCGGGAAAACCAATTCAGCCGAACCCATTTTTCCCCTTCCACAGCACTTTTCGTCATGTTCCTGAGGTTCCCAGAATTACGCTCGGTTTGACAGTGGTCCAGATAGGGACCGGTGCTGGGGCGGCGCGGAAAAAAACTCTGGACCGCCGTTTTGAGCAAGTGGCAGGTTCACAGGGGGGGTGTGTAGGGGGGTTTACACCTGAACCCCCTTGCCAAAAGTGGTGGTGTCGGTGGTCCGGGGTGGTATGGGAATGGGGTTTGGGAGGGGAAAGTGAGAAAAAAAGGGAAAAAGAAGTGGAAAGAAAAAAGAGAGAGGAAGGAGGTGGTAGAGACGAAGAGAATAGAGGAAGAGGGAATAAGGAGAGGGGAGATTAGCGGTTATCTTCACTTAAAACAGGGGAAATAAAACACGGTGTTTTAAAAGGTGGGACATAGAGAAAAAACGAGACCAGGTGGGGTGAGGTTTGAAGTAAGCGTTTACAATAAAGTACCACCTGGCACCCTGATAAAAAATTGAGTGACAAAAAAACCGCCACTGGTTTTTGAGCTCCAGCGAGTCGCTAAAATGGGACTCGAAACTGTAAAAAATACGGGGTGCGTGTCACACAAACCGACCAGGCAGACGACAAAATAATTGTTGGTTCTTCTATCTCTCAAGTTCATATGTTCTAGGACGGGGGATGAACATGAAGAGGTATAGGGCCACCGTCCTCGCACCTGCTGTTCGATGGTCCGAGCTGGTGGGCCTAACCGGCATGGCGCCCGTTACCGGGCTTTTCCCCACCCAAAAAAACGGGGGGGGGGGGGGCCATCTGCCCTGTTCCACAAAAGCCCAAAACATCAAAGTTTCCCTCGTTCTGCTAAAGGGAAGGAGTCGCATACTCAATTAATTGCCTTCTGTTCCTCCCCCAGGGACTGACACTTCCAGGCGGCGTGGCGGACAGGCATTCTCTCGCGCGCTGTTGCACCGCCGCCCCGGCCCGCGCGTCATCGTGGGACGGCGTATTTGGGCGTTTCCGCAAGAGAGGAAAATGTTCTCTTCGCCCTTGGCCGGCCGCAAGCAAGGCTCTAATTTTCCGCAACGGTGGGAGCTGCACGATAGATGGGGTAGGGTGGGTCTTTCGCGGCATCATTAAGGGGCGGATACAGAGGAACCCGAGGTGGTGGGGTTGAGGGGATTTGTTGGGGGGCCCAAAAAAAAAAAAAAAAGTTTTGCCTTACCACAAGGGCAAAAGGTGGCTACTAATTTCGTTCTACCTCTCAGTACCCGGTGGGTGGCGGTGGCCAATACATAGCGTTGGGTTCATTTTTAGTCCCGGCCCTGTTGCCCTTTCCCCCCTCCCGAATGCGGCGACTCGCTGGCTCCGCTCTGGCAGGCCGATTTTCGAGCACTGCTCACGTTCGCTCTGTCTCTCCTTCGCACCCTTGGGGCGTCCCGTTGTGGCGGGACAGGCCGGGCCACACCGCCCGGCAACCGTGGGCAAACACCTGAAAGGACATGGAATCCCCCATGTTTGGTTTGCCTACCCGCGCGGGCGCCTTCCAGTGCCGCCCTCGACAGCTTGGCTTCGAGGGGCTTGACGTGACGCTGTCGAGGGCGGCGCTGGAAGGGCGGCCGGGGCGTGTTGCCAACCACAATGAGGGTTCCCACTTATCTCTGGGGTTGGCCCTTACCGTTGACGGGGCGGTGTGGCGGCCCGCCGCCACACTCGTATGTGGTGGCGATGAGAGGAACAGAGCGGACGATCAGCAGTGCTTTGGAAACTCGGCCTGCTGAAGTATATAATTGTTTCCCTTGTTTATCAGAATTTGGGGCGTTCTTGGATATTTTTGGGGAGGTCCTTGTTGCCCATTCTGGAGGGCCAAGCGGCACCTTCCGCGAGCTGCGGCGGTGCACAGTTGGGCGAGGGTCTGGAGTTTCGCGGAGGCCGTTTCGGACGTTCCAGCTGCCGGGGCCACTACGAGGCCCACGGACGAGCTTAGGCGCTTGGCCGCTCCAGATCCAGTCGCGGTTGGCAGGCCGCGGGCATGGTCGCGGCCTGCCCCCTTGTTGCGCGGGGCGGACGGCGATCGATCGGCTGCTAGGCGGTGGAGTTGCCCCCGACGGCGCCGACCTCGGGGGGAACGCGTTGCATGGAGCTGCGAAACGTCGAGCACTTGGAGTGGGACTTGAGGTGGGGCTACGGCTCCGACGAAGCTGCGCCGAGGTGGGGGGGCGTCATTGCGGAGGCGGCTGGAACAGCTGGGCTTGGCTGGAATGGGGGGCGAACCGAACGCCCACCCAACCTGACCGTCACCCTCAAGGCTGCGTTCTGGACAAACTGAAGACAGTCATGATTAGGCTATATTTCCTGAACCCAAAAAGGATGTCAACCCGTAGGGGCTACCTTGGGGCGGTAAAACCTACAATTTGTACAAATTATATGTGGGGGGGAAGTGGGTTTTTCGTTTTCCCCCTCGTTTGTCATAGGCAGTAGGTTTTTTTTATTATTTATAAATTTTTGTATTTTTCTATATAGTTGTTGTGTTTTTAAAAATGTTTCTTTTTATATTATTTTACATAACAATACCTGTATTTTCATTTTATGTGCTTACCTAAAAACGTCACATAGGGTAAGGCTCTTGAAGGGGGCACGTTGCAGGACAGGTACCGGTGACGATTGGGACAATGGTGGTGTGTAATGGTTTTGGGTGTATAATCAAGCTCAGTGATGTGGTTGTGGTGTAATTCATGTAAAACCAAATATGTATTTGATGTTAATTCTTTATTGATGTTGGTGTTTGGTAGTAGCACAATGTTGTGGTCTGTCTGCGATGGCCATAATAGGTTATGTGATAATAACGTAACTTAGTCTTAATGGACTGATTATTTTTTTTTAAAATTTAATAATTGTGTAGAATTCGTGTTTCAAGTCATTAATAAAACAATGTATATTGGAAAAAATACGATAAAAACCAAAATAGTTAGTCTTGTTTTTTTCGCAAACATTTGTTTCTAAAAGTTGCAGGGGGTGGATCATTAAGCCCCGTTTCCGGTTGGTGAGCCCGATGACCCTTGAGCCCCAGGCCAACAAAAAGCCCCAGGTCGAGCCCCGAACCTTGAGTCCGGACTGAGTTCCCCGACCTGATCCCCATTTTAGAAACCCCACGCCAAAATAAAACTTCCACTTTTTTTCACTTGTTTTGGGGGCCAATATTGCGACTTTTCTTGGTTTGGCGAGGCTCAAGCCGGGGCTTTCAGGGTCGGGGTTCTGGGCCAGGGTCGGGGGCTTCGAGGGGCTTCAGGTTCCCTGGGGGTCAAAATACGGTAAATGGGGGCTCATGGTTCCAACTCTGCCAGAGGTCACTCTAAGGGCGAGCGGCTGTTTTTTGGAGCTCTTAGAGTCGCTTAAATGGGACTTCCGAACTGGACTTGCAAGGGAAATCCAGTTGGTGGGGTCACACGGTTCGGGTTTCGGGGCCTGCCTGTTTTTGCAATTTTATGCGACTCTGGAGTGGGGTTGGGCTCCAGGGACTTGCCACAAGACGTCCGTTGGAGTTGCTAGCCAGCAGGTCGGTGGTCAGTTGGCTTTGGCTAGGTGCACGGGCGGGTGTTAGGTGTAATCTATTGCTATTGACATTTTTGGGGACGGCTGGACCACACTTAATCGTACGCCCTTTTCAGGCCGTACCGGCGGGTCGGTGATATCTTTTTCCAGAAAACCCCCACGAGCAGCCCGTCTTTTTTTTTAAGAGTCGTTGCAGTCAGAAATTTTCAGAAACACAGTCTGTGTGAATTTTCAGGTAGGCGTTTCTGCATATTTACCTCGGCCAATAAGGTCTAAATTTTCAGGCAATTATATTATTTTTTTTAACAGAGTGTGAAAGAGACAGAGTGACGAAAGCAGGAATCAGTTGCTGAACGGCGGCCCATAGCTTCGTGAAGCTGACCGAGTGGAGACTAATGGCAGAGTGGCCCTCAGAGGGAGAGAAGAGAGAGAGAGAGGGAAGAAGACGAGGAGATAGAGAGAGAGAGAAGAGAGTGAGAGAGAGAGAGAGAGAGAGAGAGAGAGAGAGAGAGAGAGAGAGAGAGAGAAGAGGAGAGAAGAGAGAGAGAGAGAGAGAGAGAGAGAGAGAGAGAGGGGGGGGCACAGAATGAGTAGGCTGGAGTGGACGCCCGCCTGGCCTGAATGCTAATCGCAACGCCGTTTCCCAACCCCCGAGCCCTTCCTTTTTATTTTTAGGGCAAAGAAACAAAAACCACTGAAGAATGTAAGTGGCGAAACTGCCCGATACGCAACAGCGAGTAAAAGAAACGTGGAGTGATGTTTCATAAAATTTTATTAACTAAATACTAGGATAGTTTATGCTTGTTATAATCTGTACAGTTCAGTATACAACAAGGTAATAAATAGGTATGTACACAGCAAAACAGATCCACCGCATATGTAAAAACCCAGACTAGAACAACATGGTAAAACAATGAGAAAAAAGATGAAATGCAAATAAAAATATGAGCAAATTAATTTATGAATGAATCGGCGAAATAAATAATAACACGACATGAAGTCTCCGAGTGGGAAACAAAAACCCACCAGATTTGTAACAATAAAATATACATTACAGTGTTTGCTGGCCCGCTTCTTTAGTTCGAAAGCGACTGTAGCAAGTATCCACCTGAAAGGCAATCAACAATGGAAAGGACGCTATAATAACGCGAGAGCACATGAGGATTCGGGACTCAATTGCGGCGAAAGAACCCGGAGGATATGTTCCTATCCCAATGAGAAATGAGTTGTCGATTCAGTACGCACGAAATCTGACTTCAAGATTAAGACACGGCAATGGTGAGGAAAGGGGGAAGCTTCTCCCAGTGTTCGGTACAAGTTGTTGTTTTTTTTCGGCCACAAATTTCTCAATGGAAGCAGTTACAAGCAAACAGTTAGCCCATTAAAGGTCAAGCATGCCGTATCTCACAAATTTAAACAAAGTCAGCTTTATCCGTCACATGTACATAAATTTCGAAGGGCCGTCAGCAACTTCATTTGGATGAGGCACTCGCCATGACAGATCAAGGGCCCGATCAAACCAGGAACCTGGGAAAGTTTGTCCATTGTGAAATAGTTGGTCATTCACAGTCCTTAAAATTTGGATCACGGACATATCTGATAATCAGAGAACCGACCAGGTGGCAGGACGAAAGCGCAGGGGTGTCACGGACTGCAACGGCATTTGATTTCTACCCGAAATGCTGGACTGGCCGCCGAAACTCTAAACCGGCGGCGGCCTAATTCCTAAATCCACCAGTTCACAGTTGCACAGTGTCGCCTCCTAAAGCAGTCCTGTTCGGGTCCGAGCGCAAAGCATAAAATAATAAGTAACAAAACACAACATAATACCAACATTACATTAATGACTAGCAAAGCTATAATGAGATCTATCAACCGCCCTACGGCGCTCTATAAAATTCATCACAAAACACATCCATTTTTCGCGTCCCTCTAAAGATGAGTCAGCTTGAGTCTGACGCGGTGCGTGCGCCACGAGGTGGAGGGAAAAAAAATCGAAGGGTCGGGGCGGTACTCGAACCCACGGCTGCAAGATGCGTCTTGGCTTACAAGAGTCTGCTGGGCTCAAAAAGTACTCTGCTCTTTTTTAATCTGACCCACTACCGACAGTCCAAACGTGTCGCGAAAAGAGGAATCCTCGCGTTTCACAGAACGTCACTGATTCATGGTTTAGAGAGTTGACTAGAGAGAAACAGCCTGTTTCCTGCCGCTCCACATTCGCAGCAATTTACCTCAAAATATCAATTGGCAAAAACAAATCACTCATTCACCACAATTTTGCAGGATTTCAGGGTGTAGCACGTCCACAGATACAATGAAACAAAACATGAAAATCAATAAAAAAGGAAGGAATAAATATATTCACGATATAACAGTGTGGGTGAAAATCCTGCGCCCTCTAATGGTATTAAGTATGACTAACTTTAGATTACGATGAGAATCACAAGGAAGACCGGTGTCCCGCCAGGTAATGCAAGTCACGTTTCGTCACGCGCCGCAGAATCGCCGAACGAACGGTCCATCGCGCACGCTCACTTCACCACCACGCACGGCACGCCGTGGGGAACGCCCAGGCGCTCGTCACGCAGATGGCCAACCCAAGCACACGTCACGCAGGTGACACGCAGATGGCACGCCTAGGCGCACGTCACGGAGATATGGCACACCGGAAGGCACGCCTAGGCGCACGTCACGCAGATGGCACGCCGAACGGACGCCTTGACACACGTCACGTGTCACGCAGACCTAGGCACGTGTCACGAAGACGTCACGTGTCACGCAGATGGCACGCAGGAAGGACGCCTTGACACACGTCACGTGTCACGTAGATGACACGCCTGTGTCACGAAGACGTCACGTGTCACGGAAGATGACACGCCGGGAGGCGCGCCTAGGCGCACGTCACGCTGATGGCACGCAGGAAGGACGCCTTGACACACGTCACGTGTCACGAAGACGTCACGTGTCACGGAAGATGACACGCCGGGAGGCGCGCCTAGGCGCACGTCACGCCGACGGCACGCCCGTGCCACGCGCAGAGGGCGCGCCCATGTCACGCCGTTGTCACGTCCAGT
>CM060089.1:17998208-18000708 GCA_030522485.1 Stenchaetothrips biformis
TTATCTCATAAATTTGGGTGAGAATCATTATCACCCAAATTTGGGCGCTAAAGCCGTTTGGCACCGTGGAGTATCAGCTACCTATCCAAGCTTCATGGCATATCACCAAAATTTGGGTGAGGAAACCTTCCTTGGGTGATGAAGAATACCTCGCCTAAAATTTTAGTCCTGGTTATGACTCTTTCGTCCGCAGTGTATCTTTGAGAAACTTCCCTCTTCCTAATAATTTCACCGCGGTGTCGATATTTCCACCGGTTACGTTGCCTTTGGAGCCGTTAACTAGTGTAGGGCACTCACCAGACGAGGAGGGCATGGCGGCGTGCGGGGACATGAAGTTGAGCTTGGCTGAGTGGTGGTAGAACAGGTCCGACTGGTACTTGTAGGCGGCGGGGTCCGCCGCGGCGGGCTGGGTGGCCGCGGCCAGGCCTTGGAAGTCGAACTTGTAGGCGTAGCGCTTGCCGTGGACCTTGGTCATGATGTTCTTGTCGTAGTAATACCTGCACAAGGAGGCACAGTTTAGACGACAGGGTACGCGTCACTGTGTAAATTTTGTCAGTATGTCAGAAACGTGTCAGAAATCCTGATGAAAATTCGCCACACCTCTGAAAGCCGAAATTCTGAAAACTTATTCTGATATTGATGGCCTGAGTTCTACAGAATGTCAGAATAAGTTTTCAGCTTACAGTAAGCTTCCGAAGAAAAGAGCACTATGCATCTTTCGAACGCTACAAAGAATACTTGGTGAGGGTTTCTCTGAAAGGGAGCATGCCCCAACAAATGTGACGTCACAGAGGTAAAAAAAAATATAAAAAATTTAGTTGAGCCAATTAACAGTTTAGTTGATCCAACTAAAAATTAGTTGCCCCTAACTTTAAGTTAATTAAAGCGACTAAAGCGTTAGTTAAGGCAATTCATTTTTGGATATTTGCAACGATTTCAACGAAAATGTTCTTTCGGGCCTCTGGAAACTAATCTGTATTTTTGTTTCGTTTTTATTTTTCGTTCAGTGGCAGGCACTGAGGCAGGCACTGAGGCAGGCACTGTTACTGACCTGAGCGCTCTGCTGAGCTTGTCGTAGTTCATGTTGGGCTTGCTCTTGCGCTCGCCCCACCGCCGCGCCACCTCGTCGGGGTCCGTGAGCTTGAACTCGCCCTGCGTGCCCTCCCACGTGATGCAGCCCGCGTTGTTGCAGTCCGACAGCAGCTCCAGGAGGAACTGCCACAGCTGGATCTGGCCTGAGCCTGCTGGTGGGGAACCAAGTCAAAAAGTTAGTCGGGGTTGCTGCCAGCGCGCGGGCCGAGCGAATTCGTCCATTCGTCTGCGGGTGCCACACAGTGGGACAGAAGACCGCGGCGCAGGCGGTCAGAACTCTAGACGCGTTTTGAGCTCCAGAGTCGCCAAACAGGACTCGAACCGAACGTGCGACCCCACCAATGGATTCCTCATTTAGAGAGCAATCCATTGGTGGGGTCACACGTTCGGTTCGGGTCCCATTTAGTGACTCTGGGACTTGAAACCTGTCCGGGATTTTGACCACCTCCACCGGTCTCCTGGCCCACTGTGCGCCAGGGAGAACGGACCAGCCAAAATGATGTCAAAAGAAACACTTCTAGCAGGGCAAGGAGTGTAGAGCAAGAAGAGGAGCATAAGCCGGAAACAGTGCAAGAAATCGGGTTTGACGGGTTTAAATCATATTCAATCACATCAGTAAGTGTTCACTGGTGAAACAAAGGCATTAAAATTATGCCCTTAAAGGGCGTTAACGATTTACGCCCTTAAAGGGCATAAATCGTTAATGCCTTTAGGAAGGGCATTAAAATTTTGCTTGAAATTCCTATACCATTTACGCCCTTTCCAAGGGCATAAAATGAATTATGCCCTTGCAAGGGCGTAAAAGAGTATTTATGCCCTAAAGGGCGTAATTTTTATGCCTTTGTTTTACCAGTGTTCTTCCATTTTATGAGAACACTCACTGTGAGCACCAATAAATTAGCGATGTTTGACATCTATTTCCGGTTTATGTTCTTGCCCCTCCTTTTTACTCTGGGTTCTGCTCGAGGTGTCTGTTTGGTCCATTTGACGTCAAAGCGACGGCACTTGACATGATTTTGACGACCCCGTGCCCCTTGGGCAGGGCGGCGGATGAGTGGCTGGAGCTCAGCATTACCTTGCACGAAACTCAGTTCCGACGATAACGTTTTGAGGGAGGTGGGTGTAGTGGGGGTCTTCGAGTAGGACTCACCTGAACTAGCGAGTCGACTACTCGTCGGGCCGAACATCTGATAGGGATCTGAAACACACGAGGACGGGTCGGTCAGAGAAAATACATTAGGACCAATCAAAACAATAACAATCATTTCTTCAACAACTGAGCAGACGCGAATCTTCCGGGGGGCCTGAAAGGCAGGCAACACGTCGCACTTTGCCCCTGCACACTGGTAGAAAAAAGAACGGAAAAAGTACGGAACATGTCTGGTCAACAATTTGCCTGGACCGTCCG
>CM060089.1:18005708-18065708 GCA_030522485.1 Stenchaetothrips biformis
CGACGACAAAAACGAGCGACGATAGTGGAATCAGCCTGCAGGACCGACACGGATCTGGCGGTCGGGTCGTCTGAAAACAATTCAAAAAACGAGAAACAGGAAAAGTGGGTGACCGCAGCGCCCGGGGCGGGATAGAACCGTGGTCCGAAACACAGACTCCGTGCACTGGAACCTCGCACAGTGGGCCAAAAGACCGGCGCAGGCGGCCAGAACTCTAGGCGCGCTTTGAGCTCCAGAGTCGCTAAATATGACTTGAACCGAACATGTATTCAGAGAGGAATCCGGGTCCACACGATCGCTTTGAGTCCCATTTAGCGACTCTGGAGCTCAATAAACGCCTTTAGAAATTTGGCCGCTTGCCACTGAGAAAACCTTACCAACTATTTTAGGCCTTACAAAGAAAAGCAGCTTGTTATAACAAAGTATTTTTAGCCTACATAAGCTTACAAAGAAAATACTTCGTAATTTACAAACTATTTCTTCGTGCAACAAGGTAAATTATTTTGTATTATGTATGCTCAAAATACTTCGTAAGGTTTTAAGCGTGTGCGTTGGTCTTCTGGCCCACCGCGCCTCGGGCCGCCGTCGGGGTCGAGGGTGAGCTAAGTGAATGGGAAGCATCGCTCCGACAAATCATGGCCTTTCTTCTGCGATTTATCGAATCGTTTCGCTTCCCTTCTGACCGCATGTGACCATGACGACCCCGGGGAGGGAGTCCCTCTGGGCGGACACGCCCCGCGTCCCCCGGGGCGGCCAGAGACAGAGATACTACTTTCATTTCATTTTCCTCGCTTTCGGGGCAGAAATCAAACGCAGCGCCACGTGCAGGGCCACCCGCCTCCAGGCCGCCAGTGCGCCCGCCCGTCTCTGTCAGTCGGTTCGCTCTGTCTGTCTGTCCGTCTGTCTGTCTGTTTGACTGTTTGTCTGTCTGTCTGTCCACCAGCTCCGTCTGTCAATTTGTCTGCTGTCCGCTCTGTGGGTCTGTCTTTCTCTGTCTGCTCTGTCTGCTAAATCTGTCGGCGTGGGGCTGACTTGTCTCAACTTGCCCGCCACGACGGTCACTGGGGTGACACGTACTAATTGGAACGTACAATTTTGTACGAGACATCACTGTTTCTTTTCGTGCAGATGAACTTATCGTACGAAAATCTGCACATATTTCCCCATTTTCAAACTAAATCGCGGACTAATTTGGCTAAAAAGTTCATCTGCACAAAAAAAAAAACCGTGACGTCTCGTTCAAAAATTGAACAAAAAAACAAAAAGTGTCTCTCTCTCTCTCTCACACACACACACACACACACACACACACACACACACACACACACACACACACACACACACACACACAACCACACCCAGAGAGCAGAGAGAGTCCCAGATTTCATCCGCGTCCCTACAATAATGGGGCAGTGCGAGAGGCCGGCTGCCGTTTGGGGACCTTTTCACGGCCGCGCACGTTGCCAACGATTTAAGTGCACCGACCGTCTCCCCTCTCGCCTTTTAATTCCTCTCCCATTTTGTCTTAATTTTCCCCGCTCGGCGCGCCGCGCGCGCGGCCAGGGCGGGGCGGGGCGGGGCGGGGGTGGAGTGGGCGCCGCCGCCGCGCCCATTGTGGGTCGCTGTGCTCGTTACGGCGCGCCGCTTACAAAGGATGAATATTGATTGCGGACACAGTGGCTAATGCTCGCCACTCCACACACACACACACACACACACACACACACACACACACACACAAAGTGCATTCGGCACGGCGCCGCGGCGAAGAAGGGCGACTCTCTCGTGGGACGCAACGCGTCGTCGTCTTTGGCGGTGCTAAAACAATGTTCAGAATTCGTCTCGGCGTCGAACGGAAACAGCGCGCTGCGAGGCGCGACACCGCCGACCGGCCCACTGCCCCAGCGTGACGTCATCATGACGTCATCATGACGCGGTGTCGCTGCCATAATCGTGCGCCAAGTAGTGCAGAGCGGACAAAGTGCGGCGAACGCGGGCGGGAAGGCGAGCGGGAAAGAGAAAGGAAGGGTATGAAGAGAAAAGGAAAGCGAGAGGGAAGATTTAGGAAAAGCACGGGAGGAAAAGCAAAGAGGCAAGAGAAAGCCCAAAGAGAAAAGGAAAGCGACAGGGAAGAGATAGGAAAAGAACGGAATGAGCAAGCGGGAAAAAGAGGGAGGAAAGCGAACTAGAGAAAGCGAAAGAGGCAAAGAAAAGAGGAGAAGTGAGTGAGGAAAAGCGACCAGGGAAGAGATAGGCACAGGAGGAAAGAGAGTAGGAGATTTTTTGGAATCAATACCAACTAATTATGTGGGAGAAGATCATGTCAACATGATCCCAATTTGAGGGATAAGTCAAAATTCGGTCTGTATTGACTCCAAAGTGGCACCATTTGACGTCATTTTGACCTGCATTTGACTTCACGCGTGGGGCGAGTGACTCACGCACGGCGCGCACCTCAAGCAGCACCGAGTGGTTCCGAACGGTGCTCCCGCCGCCGCTCCCGCCGTCTCTCTCGCACTCACGGGGCGTGCCGCGGGGGGAGCGAGAGAGACAGAGCGGCTATCTCCTCCTCCTCCCCCCGGCGCGATAATCATCTTGTCTTGGCCGGCGGAGCGCTGATTGCCGGAGGCCGCCCTCCTCGCGTGCGTGGTCGAAAAACAACAACACGGAATCGGTTTTTGACTCGGCGGTGCTTTTTCCCACACACGTGTGTGTGTGTGCCGGCCGGACTTGAGGGGGGCGGCCACGCACAGTGGAACAGAAGAGCTGCGCCGGCGCTGGCGGCCAAACCTTTAGACGCGTTTAGTTTAGAGCTCCAGGGTCGCTTTAACAGGACTCGAACCGCACGTGTGACCCCACCAATTGATTCCTCGTTCGGAGAACGATCCATTGGTGAGGTCACAGGTTCGGTTCGAGTCCCATTTGGCGACTCAGGAGCTCAAAACGCGTCCGGGATTTTCACCGCCTGGCCCACTGCGCCAAGGGCGACCGCAAATGAGGAGCTCACGCGGCAGAGGAAACGCTTCCGTTTCCGTGGTCTTGGTGCGACAAAACTTTTCGAACGACGGACCATGGGCAGAACTATCTTGCGGCGCAATCCAGGGAAAAAATGTCTCAGGGTGCGACTACAGAATCTTGCAGGACAGAAATCCAGTTTTAGGAGTGTTGCCACAGATATTTTTTGAAACAAAACGAAACTGTCATTTTTTTTTGTGTTGGCTCCACAGCACGCCTGCCCCTCACGGACAAGGGCGGCGCGTTTCACACTCTGCTTTCTAAATTTGGGTGAATCCTCATTCCCCCCTTCCTCCTCCCGCCCCTGGCATGCCGCCCTGCCCTGCAATCTGGCCGGCAATGGGACTCGCGGCACCCATCAGTCGAGCAAAATCAATTCCGCATCAGCCTTGCTCCAAATAGTGGGTGTAATTGCGCTGCATGGGGCCCTCTGGCTGCCCGTCGGCTGCCTGTTGGCTGCCCGCTGGCTGCCTGCCGGCGGGGCGGCGGGCGCGCGCGACGGGGCGGCGGCGGCCAAACAACGCGACAGATGTCCGCAGGCACCCGCTACACACAGTCCTGCCGGAAAAACTCACCAGACGGAAAAACGCGGCCGCGGCACAGTGGGCCAGAAGACCGGCGCAGGCGGCCTAAACTCTGGACGCGTTTTGAGCTGCAGAGCCGCTTATCAGACGTCGAACCAAACGTGGGACCCCGCCAATGATGCCTCGTTCAGAGAGCAATCCATTGGTGGAATCCCACGTACAGTTTCCACTCCCATTTCGCGACTCTGTAACTCAAAACGCGTCCAAGATTTTATCCGCCTCCCCAGGTCTTCCGGCCCACTCGCCCACTCCCACTGAGCGCGGTTTTCTTAAATTTCCTCCCTAAATCCTGTGTCCGCCTCCCCTCCCCGCCGCCGCAGATCCCAATCCTCGGCGTCCTTAACCTAACCAACCCGTTTGTCCGCCGCTCTCCAGCGCTCCTTTGTCGTGGCGGGGGGTGGCTGCGCGCGAGGGCACTGTATCATTGTGTATCGCTCTTTGTGGCGCTATGATAGGGTCGTTGAGCAGCAGGCCGCCCGGAGCCTCTGAGCACCGCGCCGTCTCTCTCTCTCTCTCTCTCTCTCTCCCCTTCTCTCTCTCTCTCTCTCTCTCTCTCTCTCTCTCTCTCTCTCTGTCCTCTCTCTCTCTCTCTCTCTCTCTCTGTTCTCTCTCTCTCTCTGTCCTCTCTCTCTCTCTGTCCTCTCTCTCTCTCTCTCTGTCCTCTCTCTCTCTCTGTCCTCTCTCTCTCTCTGTCCTCTCTCTCTCTCTCTCCTCTCTCTCTCTCTCTCTCTCTCTCTCTCTCTCTCTCTCTCTCTCTCTCTCTCTCTCTCTCCCCAACGGTGCCCTTCGGAATCGGCCTGCAGGCCACGCACTCGAGTGCAGCCAGGCGCGAGGCGGCGGAGGCGCGGACTGCAATGCAATACCGCCATTAGACGGACAAGGAGGGAAAGCCGCACTGTGTCTCAGTGTGTGCCACTGTGTCGCACTCTATCGTAGCACTCTATACCGCCGCACTCTCGACGCGTCTCTGAGACAATGACCACGTCACCCGCTCTCTCTCTCTTTTATTGACCCACTCATCGTGCATTTTGGGAACCGAGCGTTCATGGGGTTGTCCATTACGTTATCATCAAGCTATTATAGCTCACCGGGTTTTCAAATTGGCGTTTATTCGGTGTCACAAAGTACAGTCTTTTACCTGCACTACTTATCCATTCGTTCCTGTTTCTCTTCTGCAGCATAACATCCATTCAATCACTCCCAATCTCCTACTAACTGAGGACACTGGTAAAACTAAAGCGTAGTGTTGTTACCCTCTGTTTTCAAGCGTAATCAGATTACGCTTGAAATCAAGCGTAACAGTCTCATCCGCCAAGATTCTCCCTATCCAAACGCATGGGGGAATTTCTAGTCTATATACTTACTTTCAAGCGTAACGTCTTCAAGCGTAACTCTATGCTTGACTCAAGCATAGAGTTACGCTTTAGTTTTACCAGTGAAATGTCGTGCAGACATGAAGCTAATTATCAGTAGTCTGCAGCATAAATCATAATACAGAAAAGTTTAGTCTTAATGTGAAGAAACTGACCACGAGTTACTGAGAACCCTTTCACCTCACCTTTGCTGTTCTGTCATAGTCCTCAGCTTGTTGTTCGTCCTACGAAGAAAAAGCTCAGAAAGATCTTGAGAGTGCTCATTCATTCATTCATCGATCGTTCATTCACTGTTAAAAATCCACTGTAATATTACAACACAATATCCTACAGGAATGATGTAAAATTACAACACGTCTGATTGGTGTCTGAAAAGGAAATCCATCCAACAGACAAATCTTTTGTTTTATTACACTTTTCTTGTCTGACAACAATAATGTAATCGTGATTAAAATCAGTTACGTTGTCATTTAACAGATTTTCTGTTCATAAACAACGATCGTGCAATCCTAAAACGAACATTGTTTCCATATAACAGGGATCTTGTTAAATTACAGCACGATAAGGCTAACACAAATGTGGCCAAGTCAAAATCGAAGACACGATGGAAGTGTTGTTTTACAACAATCGATTCATCAGAAAACAGCACAGAGTGCCACACCATGTTTGTGATATAACAAGAAGTGTTAGAAAAAAAATTAGCAGCAAAAATGTCACTAATTTACAACATTTTTTCTAACACTGTTCATCAAATCTACTGAATGTAACTCTATGTAACTTTCTGTAACTTTACCATATGTAACTTTACTATTAAATACTTTATGTACGCATATAAAACCACATTCATTCATGCACTCATTCGTTCATTCATGCATCCATCAATTCATTCATTCATTCATTCATTCATTCATTCATTCATTCATTCATTCATCACGGTGCCGCCCATTGAGTGGCTGCTCCGCGACGCCCCCCCGCTTTACCCGTGTTCTGGTCTAGACTGCCTGCACGCACGCGACCCGTGTGGTCACCGCCCGTCTCGCCGCACCACGTGACCGCCGCTGTGGCCGCAACACAGTGGGCCAGAAGACCACCAGCGCGGGCGGGCAATGCTCTAGACGCGTTTTGAGCTCCAGAGTCATTAAATGGGGCTCGAACCAAACGCGTGACCCCACTTATGGTTTCCCCGTTCGGAGAGCAAGCCATTGGTGAGGTCACACGTTTGGTTCGAGTCCCATTTAGCGACTGGAGAGTCCAAGACGTGTGGAGAGTTTTGGCTGCCTGTCCCAGTCTTCAGGCCCACTGTGCGCCGCCCCAGCCAGCAGCACCTCGTCGTCACTCTGTTTCTCTCGCACATTGACGGAACGCCTCACGGGTGCGAGAGAGACAAAGCGACGAAAGCAGTGTTGGGGATCAACCAGGCGCGGCGCAGCACGCGACCAGGGAAGGTGTTGGCAAACCCACTGCGGCTGCCTTGTTTTCCCGAACAAATTTTACACGGCAGTCCCCGGGAGATGGAATGGATTGAAAGGAGCCAGGACGGTTTTACTGACGTGCAAGCCTGAACGACCATTACGTAAATGAAACTGCGGTTTCCCAGTCCCAACTATAATGTCACAAATTATGGTATGTTTTATGTCGTCTACTCTCAAGTTTCCATACTAAGCTTTTTCTTCGGACGAAAAGTGTATTATGAGGACTGCACAGCGGAGGTCGTGAACCATGATGATGGAATCTCAGTGTATGGCCAGCTTTGTCTCAGTATTCTGATACATTTGCATCGTACAGAACTGTGAATAGTTTTGTGACTGCACAGAATTTCTGAGTTGGAACTTAAGAGTGAGTGCAACTTTGGAAACTTTTGACTACGTACCGCTATGGACTACCACTCAAACTGCGAGTTCCGAAATGGGCAGTGAAAAAATTGCAAGAGGGGGGAAGACAGCGAGACCCCGAATTTTCCACTAAAAATGTGTTGCAGCTGATACAAACCTGATTCTCAGCACACTGCGCGACGAAAATCAATCATAATAGTACACAGAAATTAGAAGCTACTGACAACCCCCCGCCATAGGTTGCAACCTTGCTGTGCTGTCGTTCGTATTACGAAGAGAAAGCTCAGTAGGATCTTGAGAGTGGGGAGAAGGAAGGAAGGAAGGAAGGAAGGAAGGAAGGAAGGAAGGAAGGAAGGAAGGAGGTGGGGGTGGGGGCAGGGGCCGCGGTGCACTGATTGCCCAGATAGCGTCGCTTGCCCGCCCCGTCGCGACGGACTACACCGTAAAACAAGTCGCAGACCTTGAATAAAGTTTCGAGGCCAAAGGCCAGGGCCCACGAACGAGGGTCGCGAGGCGGGCGCGTGTCTCTGCACTGCCAAAACTAGAACGTAACTTTATGCTTGAGTCTGGCATGAAGTTACGCTTGAAATGAAGCACGGAAAAGAAATTTCCCGATGCGTTCTGATGGGAAAAAAACCTGGTAAAACAAATGCGAAGTATTACCCTCAAGCGTAATCAGTTTACGCTTGAGATCAAGCGTAACAGGCTCACCCGCCAAGATTTTCCCTATGTAAATGCATGGGGGGATTTCTTATACCTGCTTCATTTTCAAGCGTAACGTCTACAAGCGAAACTCTATGCTTGAGTCAAGTATAGTGTTGCGCTTTCGTTTTGGGAGTGATCTAGGCGGATGATCCTGCTGCGTTTGATTTCAAGCGTGAACTGATTACACTTTGAACACATACGGTAATACCACGCTTTGGTTTTACTACTAGTGCTGTTCCTAGCGTATGATTCACAGCAAACACTCTCAGCGCGTTACTGACTTTTTCCTCATTAACTACGTACTCGTTTCAGCAAGCATAATACTTAGTACTTTTTAGGTAAGTATGACCAATTTCCTTTGTAAATTTACTAACAAAACCAAATTGTCAGTACTACTTAATAATTCATAAGTAGTTTCTCAAGAAACGGAAAGTAGGTACTATGGTTGCACTAATTACTTGGATAACTATTGAAACATTGACCAAAAAGTCAGTAGCGCGCAGAGAGTGTACTAATCGGCGTCGGCCTGCTGAAAGGAGCAGTGCGTCTAGGTGGCCCGATTCCAGACACCCCGCGCGACGCGGGGTGTCGAGTCGCACCGCACTCCCTCCCTCTCCCCCCCCCCCTCGGCGGGACCCTTGATTGTGAGGAGGGGGTGCTGACCAGCGCGCCGCGCCTGAAGGCCGCGCCTCTGGCGGTGCCCACGCTGGCAGTGCACAGTGGGCCAGAAGTCCGGCGCGGGCGACCAAAACCTTGGACGCGTTTTGAGCTCCACAGTCTCTAAAATTGACTCGAACCAAACGTGTGACCCCCACCAATGGATTATTCCTCGTTCGGAGAGCAATCCATTGGGTGACACGTTCGGTTCGAGTCCTGTTGTTGAGCGACTGTGGAGCAAACACGCGTCTAGAGGTTCGGCCGCCTGCGCCGGTCTTCTGGCCCACTGTGCAGCGCCCACACTGGCGGCGCCCAGGGGTTGACCCCAGGGGTGTCCCCTGGCGTCCGGCGCGCCGCGCGGGGAGGCCAGCCACGGCCGGCCGGAGGCAGCAGCCGGGAAAGCTGAGCCGAATGTAAACACGGCCTGCCTGATGCGTCGGCCTGCCTTTTGCCAATTTTCGCGTCCTGCCAAAGAAGGCCGACTGGCGTGTACACTGGCAAAATAGCAAAGCCATCGCCTCGAGGCTTTTCTCGTTTGAACTGAATGCATGCATTTCTGACGTTCTAACGTTGGAAGTGAAATATTGGTAGTGTTTCCTTGCCATAAAATAAACACTCCTTTTGGTCACGAGTGCAAAAAGTAGATCTCACAGCAGTTTTTGGCATGTTCAAACAAAGAACTTGCTACTGCACTGTTAAAACGAATGAAACCTTGCAAAGAATTTGGCTGCATTGAAATTGCAAAGAATTTAGTTAGAATCGCAACGCACTTTGCTTGCGAACAAAGTTGCAAAGCGAGTTTCGTGACTGGCGAACTAAACCCTTTTCAGCTTACACTGCGGCAAAATCCTTCCCCATTTAGGGAATGAACCAGTGCCCCACAAAACAGAGTGAGTGTGAGAAATGCTAACAGTCATCGAAATGAGATTACTCCAGCGCAAACTTTGCGCGGAGTGTACAGGCACAACTCACCTGGTTGCCTAAGGTGACTGTGTGGGTCCAGTGAAGACTTCGACATCGTTGAGAGTGCATTCGTACTGTATCCTGCAAACACAACGGAGGATCAAGAATTATTGCTAAAGAGCGGTCACAGACACCTTCCCTTCCCACTATCTCCCGCAAAGTTTTTCTAAGTCCTTCTCTCTCTCTCTCTCTCTCTCTCTCTCTCTCTCTCTCTCTCTCTCTCTCTCTCTCCCTCTCCGCGACATAAAGCGAGAGCGGCACAGCAGGGAGCAGAGCGGTGAGGAGTGGAAATTAGTTTAGTTGACCGCTTTAGAATTCCGTGAATTGGTCTCCAGCCGCTGGAAAAGACGCCCAGAGTGCCTTTATAGAGCGGGGAGGGCGTCCCGGCGCGGCTGCGATGTACTCCGACGCCCTCGGTGGGGGAGGAGGGGAGGGGGAGGGGAAAGGGGGGAGGGAAAGGGGGGGGGAGGAGAGGCGCCGGCGGGCCTGGCGCAGGAAAGCCATGTCTTGTACCGCGGCCGCTTCAATGAACACTGCAAACACGGGCAAGCGGGGATGGCCATGATGGGCCCGCTGACTCCATCCCCTCTTGGCCCCTTCCACACCGCCGTTCGGAAATCCTGGGGAACTCCCTCAAGTTGCACACTAAATGTTTTTGTAAAAATTTTACATGAGACGGGGAAAAATGTGCAGTTTTTCTCGTAAGAAAATTCTACGAAAAGATCAACTGTGATGTCTCGCACAACATTGTACATATTGCCGCTATTTAGTATCCCGTTGAGTTGCAATAATCTGCTTTCCATGAAATGCTAGGTTGTAAAATACTGGAATGCAGTCTATAAAACTGGAACAGAACAAAAGCCCCAATTTCCTCATCGCATCTCTTTTCCATTATTGTCCCTCCCTGAATAACTGACCGTTTTCTTCTCCCGGCGCCTCCAATTGACCGGCGCCCTTCAGCGGGCTGAGTCTGAAATACAGTTCAGTCGCGCGTGACAGAGAGACGAAAAAGCGCTGTTGGGGGTCGGCCGGCTGCTGGACTGATAACGCCAAGAAGCCCTTATCGCCGACAAATGAAGGGCAGGACAGGTCGACAGGTCCCTTTTGGTGACCCCGATATAGCACCTCGGCAGGAGAAACAAAACGTCAGGCAAGTGGCGCGCTACGGCGGACTGTCTGGGGAAGGAACGCCCCGCCCCGCTACGCCACGCCCCGCCCCGCTACGCCACGCCCCGCCCCGCCACGCCCCGCCCCGCCAAGGAGACGAAGGGCCCATTGCCACTCTTAAAAGTCAGGGCGGGAGACAAAGGAGGCGGCGACAATCTCGGCGAATGCGGGTCATCAGCGGGAGGCTTTGTTGTCGCGCCCGCCTCCGCGTTCACTCGCCCGTCTGGTCCCCACCAGCGCCACACTCTCATTCTTCAACAGATGTTTTTATAAATAATCATTGACGTTTGTGCATATTAATAGGATTTCGTTAAGAAGCTGAACAGATTTGTCAAGACAAAATTGATAATAATGTTACTGTTACAAATGAAAAATGTTAATAAGCTCATTATTGTGCACAAACGCCAATACGTCATTGAACAAAAAATCAGTCCGAGTCTGAGAGTGCAGGCAGTGTCACACTTTGGCAAAACGTGGCGGATCAACGCTTGTGAGGTGGCGAAAAATTTTACGCCTCCTAGAAGTGAAATATCTTAACTGCCAAAGCTACACTTTCTGCGCGCTACTGACGTTTCGGTAAATTTGTCAATAGTTATCCAAGTACACACTAAATTCCTTTGTACAATTTTTGTACGTGCCCTCACACAATTTTGCGCATACGTGCTTTTCGTACAAATTTGTACGAAATTTCGCACAAATTTGTGCGACTCTGCGTACAAATTTGTACGAAAAAGTTCGCATGTTGAAAATTGTGTGAGACCATGTACAAAATTGTACAAATACATTTAGTGTGTAATATGTGCAACCATAATACGTACTTTCCGTTTCTTGAGAAACTACTTATGAATACTGACAGTTTGGTTTTGTTTATAGTTTTACGAAGCAAATTGGTCATACCTACTTAAAAATACTAGTTTTATGCTTGCTTAAACGAGTAAGTAGTTAATGAGGAAAAGTAAGTAACGCGCTGATAGTGTCGTTCTGAATCTGATAATTCTAAACCTGCCCTAACATTTAGAATTGTCAAAATATGAGTGAATTTCGGTCAAGGAAGGCACACACTAAATGTATTTGTACAATTTTGTACGTGGTCTCACACAATTTTCAACCTGCGAACTTTTTCGTACAAATTTGTACGCAGAATCGCACAAATTCGTGTGAAATTTCGTACAAATTTGTACGAAAAGCACGTATGCGCAAAATTGTGTGAGACCACGTACAAAAATTGTACAAAGATATTTAATGTGCATCATTGCCCTAAGGGTTGGTCCGGAAGGCTGAAAATTGCCCGATTTGAGTCTGGAAAGTTTGATATTCAGTTTCTTGTTACCGCAGCACAGCGGTACCAACATACTCTTCAACGGCCAAGTTTAAGCAATGACACCTCCCTTGGCAAAATTGGGTGGTAAATGAATCGCTTTGACAGACGATGGAGCCTACCTCGCCCACAAAGCTACACAACGACCCTGATCGATTGTGACTTTCATTCTCGCGGTGCGAATTCCGTAAAAATAATCCCTCTTCCAAAATTTCTTTCGCAGCGCTCACTCTGCTGCGCGCTGCACGTTTCCCTGCGCGCGCGGTTGCTCTTTTGTCCCTCTCATTTTGGGAACATTCTTCGTTTTGTTTCCGACGCGGTTCGCAGCGCCGCGGCCGCAAGCTTTGAGTGGCTTGGCGGCGTCGGTGCGCCAAGGCTAGTGGAGCGCCGCCTCTCCGCTCCGCCCCGGGGCCCCGCGAGGGGGAGAAGGGGAAGGGGGGAGGAGGGGGAGGAAAGGGGAGGGGGGGGAGGAAAGGGGAGGGGTGCCAGGCTTCACGCCCCGGCGCCCCGCTCCGAGCGGACGGACGGCGCGGGCGACTGGAACCAGCAGCGCCGCGCCTCCCTGCAGAGGTTCATTCCGAACAGTCGCTCCGTCTCTCTCGCACTCATGGTGCGCCCCGTGAGAGAGAGAGAGAAACAGAGAGAGAGAGAGACAGACAGAGAGAGAGAGAGACAGAGACAGCCAGAGAGAGACAGAGACAGACAGAGACACACAGACAGACAGACAGACAGAGAGAGAGAGAGAGAGAGAGAGAGAGAGAGAGAGAGAGAGAGAGAGAGAGAGAGAGCCACGAAGGCGGCGCTGTTTGGAATGAGCCGTCTGCGGGCGCGCGGCGCGAGCAGAGCAGCCCTCTGCCCTTGTGGTGACGTCCCGACCGGTCCCGCCCCGCGGCGCCGGCCTCTTTAAACCACCGCGCGCCCCGCCTCGCCTCACCTCACCAAAGCTCTCTGCTTGTGACAGCGACAGCAGAAGCGACACTCGGGGCGTTAATTCAAACACCATCCGCCCCCGATTCGCCCTCTGTGTGCGTAAGTGTGTGTGTGTGTGTGATAGAAGCGAGGGATCTGTAACCCCCAGGGCGAAAACAGTAAAGCCGCAAAAGCAAGGCACGCCAAAGCGTTATTTTATCACCAATGCTTGTGTTTGTGTTTTCGTGTTCGTCCGTCCGTGCTGGATTGTGTGTGTGTGTGTGTGTGTGTGTGTGTGCACGTGTGTGTGTGTGAAGAAGCGATCGAAACAACGCCGTAGAGATTGAAAACAAAGCAAGGGCGGAGGGAAGTGCCAGAAAGGTAGGTCGCTGAGGAAACGTGGTGAGGCAGAAGGTCTTTCGAGGGTTTACCATACACTCTGAAAACCTTACAAACTATTTTAGAACTTTGCGAAAAAAAGTAGCTTGGTATAACAAAGTATTTTGAGCGTACACAAGGTTGCAAAGAAAATACTTCGTTCTTTACGAACTATTTCTACGTATAACAAACTTAATGGTTTGTACCTCATGCTCAATATACTTCGCAAGGTTTTGTGCGTGTGAAATACAGTTTAGTCCCTTAAGTCGCAAGTTATATGACAAGAGAACTGGTGGTGAGGCGATATGTCAGTACCTTATCCAACGACCCTAAAAGGTGTACTAACTTTAGAGGCAGGTTTCACTTGAAGCAGATATAAACCCCACAAGTCAGGCAAAGTCTCTCTTAAAAACACTGCAAGAAAAAGTGTGAATAGTACAACAAGATCTGTACAATAAAAGTACGACAGGGATTGTAAAAAGTAGAACGAGAATTGTACGAACCACAACGAGGCCTGGACTGCACAGCACTCGTCATGCCGGTTCCATTGTACTTTGAACAGTTGTTGTACTTCGAAAGTACAATAAATTCCTGTTAAAAAATTTGCCTGCAATTTGTGTACTTTCCTTGCAGTAAAGGTCCCACTGCCCCTTCCGTGGAGCCGCAAAGCTGTGCACGCTCCAGAAAAGCTCACAGCTATCCAAAAGCCCATATGAACCATCCAAACCGCGACACATGAAAACAAACAACGCTGCCTGGGATTGACAAGCGTGTCACGCTTCGACTGCCCGGCCGGGTCTCCTCGTGACTGCCAGTTTAGCTACTAAAGGATGCACGACTGTCACATTTTTCCCCTCCTGGCGGCGAGTGGCCTCAAGAGGCGTCTAACTGTTGCTGTGTGTGACACGAAAGGCGAGGGGGACACCCACCCTTCACCCCCATCCCAGTAACCATACACTGCGAAATAAGGGAGCTTTATTTAAAAGCAGACCACTCTGATAAGAATCTATGGTAATGTCAGTTGTTAGCTGATCTGGTTTAGAGCATTAACGGCACTGTAAGCTCATTTGGTCATTACCGTTAACAGGGGTCACTTCGGCATAAATAGCAACTTCGACACCTCGTTCGATTCTGCACTGTCGCAATCACCGAGTTACTCAGCCCAGGCATAAATCGTACTTCTTAACTTCTGAAAAATTATGTCGTTAATCCCTCAAGTTTCAGTATGAAGTCATCTTATTCTTGAGAGAGTGGCTCAAAACATTCAAACACAAAGGAAAGTTTTCGAATATCCTCACTTTTCTCGTGGGTTTAGTTCAGGAATCGTAGATATCCGGAATCGTGTGTAAGTAACGAGGGGGTAGGTAACTCCTCAGTGTTACACTTGGGTAAATTTTGTCAAATTGTCAGAAACCTGTCTGAAATCCTAATCAAAATTCGCGCTCCTCTGAAAGCTGAAAGCTTATTCTGACATCCTGCTGAACTCGGGCCATCAATATCGGATGACGTTTGTTTGTAGAATCTCAGCTGAGCGCGAATTTTGATCAGGATTTCAGACAAGTTTCTCACATTCTGACAAAATTTTCATAGTGTACTGGTGCCTGTGTCACCCCATTTCTAAGGGCGTTTCGTTTCGAAAGTGGCCCTACTCTACTTCGTTATTCGGAATCAGAACGGCGAATTTATCATCATCCAGCCATCTCCCTGCAGCGTGGCTGCCAGCTCGGCCGGGCGGCGGAGTGGTGGCCGCGGTGCTCAGGGCTGGCCGGCGGCATCACGCGCCGAGTGGGTGCCGCTCTTGTAACCCCTCGCCGTGACAAAAATGCCGAAGCAACGCGAACAATCACCCTTGTCTCAGTGCGGAGGGGCGCGAAGGGGGCGGGGAGGGGAACGGGGAGGCGGGGGAGCACCAATCAGTGGTTCAGTGAACCGTGGCGTATGACGAATAATGGCACATGCGGCCGGAACAAGTAACGAGGGATTGTTCGAGAGATGCCCACGGCGCTGCAGGCTGCTTCCGAACGGCGCCTTCGTCGCTCTGTCTCTATCGCACCCTTGCGCAAAGGCCCCGCGAGCGCGAGAGAGACAGCGGCTGACGAAAGCGCTGTGTTCGGAATCAGCCTGCTGCTTTGCTCCCTTTGAGGCGACCTCTATCATGCCATGGCTGCTCCGCGGCGCTCCGCAGGGGGTGGTGGGGCGCTGGGGCGTCGCCTTGCCGAGGGGCGGCCAATGGGACGAGTGGGCCCCGCCACGCCCCGCCACGCCCCGCCGCGCCCCGCCCCGTCCTCGACGCCCCCGTCGTGGTAGATCGATGCGATGCGTCCTGAGCTACTGCCGCTATGCGGGGATGGGGCGTGGCGGCCCGGCCGGACTCGGCGTGTGTATTGTGCGACGAGACCAAGATGAAAACCCCGAGCCGGATACGCGCAGAGGGAACTCGCGCCAGCGAAAGGTGAAAGCCCCCGGGGGGACTCGAACCTCGGCCCCGCTGCAGCCACCCTGTTGTTTCAGTTTGGTCGAAACAGCCAAGGACCGCTGTCAGTCAACCAACGAAATATCAAAATGGTACGGTGCATCCAACATTGAAATTAGGTTCATCCGGGTGGAAAAATGCACGTAGCATCAAGGTGCAGATCTCGCATGCTCATGCAATGGTGGACGTGTGATAGGAATACAGCTTTTGATAGTGGATCTACTGGCTGCGGTCGGTATCATACGGTGGATCCTCTACCAAACAGTGAATCCTCTATCGAGCAGTCAAGCATTGCATCCACAATCAAACAGGTGATCCGATACGATGTGGTTCAATTCAACCCGATGTAATTCAACTGTCCTGAAGGTGCCCTCATCATCACCCGAATTTGAGTCATAAAACCTTCCTCACATAATTTTGGGTAGTAACTTTCTTGAATTTTCTACAAAAGTTTTGTCATGAAGGCCTTGTTCGAAATTGGGCGTCGACCTGTCTTTTTCATCCTAAGCGTGAACCGATCGTGACAGTATGGACAGAGCATGTTGCTTGACAGAAGTAGGGTAAGAGGGTACCAGGAACCTTACGCCAAAAGTTAAAAAATGTGACATTAAAACGGATTTTGATGGTCAGAAACGCGAGCTTAACATGATATTTCAGATATGATGTTTGAAGGAATAACAAAGAATGGAAAAAGAAGGCATGGGACAATGGGATACACAAGGGTGAAGGGGAATGGCGAGGCATTGAAGAGAAGGACAGAACAGGCGGGAAGGGATGGAATGGGAATAGGATGGATGCAGGAGGGGAAGGAACCAACTCGACAACCCTCTCACGGTCATATCTGTATCAGATCGACACATGTGCGGTACACAGCGTGCCCATGCAACCGTGTGCGCCCCGGCACACAGTGGACCAAAAGACCGGCACAGGCGGCCAACATTCTATACGCGTTTTAAGCTCCAGAGTCGCTAAATTGAACTCAAAATCGAACGTGTGGCTCCACTAATGGATTCCTCGTTTGGAGAGCAATCCATTGGTCGATTCGAGTCCCATTAACCGGCTTTGGAGCTCAAAACGCGTCAAGAATTATTTGGCCACCTCAACGGTCTTCTGACCCACTGTGCAGCCTCGCTCGCCTTGCTGCCCGCGCGTCACAAGGCGAGATAGGAGCGACGCAAGTCACCCCATGTTTGGCGCGACGCCGAAGCGAGGACCCCGCGCCGATCCGTTGTTGTCGGTTGAAAAGAGACAAGGAAGAGAAAGATCTCAAAACAACCCTACAAACTGGACACGCTGCAAATCTGCTGGCAGCTTTGCTCGCCTCTACATTGGCAAGCTATTATGATTGTCTTATCTGCTTGCTGATATTTGGTTCATGGGTAAAGGGTGACAACAGTCGAACCCAAGGAAGGGGTAACAATCTTCCGGGGGTGGTTGGGTGCGCTTATTCGATGCCAACGAGTAGGCAGATTGCCCACTTGCCACTAAAGTTTCGAGTCCATCTTGGATCCAGTATCTTGGAGTCAAGCTCAGAGGCTTAACTTAAGTTGGAGAGCACGGGACGCACCCATGAAACTGAAGGCTTATATTGTAAATTTAAGAACAGGAATTTATTTTCAACGCAGGTCTTCAACCGTTATTCTGACAGTGTAACAGGCGTCGCGAACAGCGACAAACGAATAGCGAAGCCGTCCGAGTCCGAGTGACGCAAACCGGTGGCTCGGCTGCGGCCCCATCGTGGCGCAGACCAACAGCCGGACTGGTCTGGAGTCTTGCGCTAAGAATATCTGGTGCTAATTTTTAGCGGAGACAATATAACCGCCGTCGTGGTCATGAACCGAGACCATGGCCTCATGAATATACATCCCTGACGGCACAGCTGGTAGGAGAAAAAGGGGGGGGGGGTCGCTGGAGGCTGGAGTTAAGGGGTGGTTTATGTTCGTCGCTGAAATCGAACTCAACTTGCCACAAAAAAGCTCTAGTCTCTGAACTAACAGAGGTAAGAAGGGAGCGTAAAAATCAATTTGGATTTCTTCTGTACAGGGAGTTTTTCGTACAGACACATGTCAATTTTGTGGAAATATTGTGATCATTCTGCAGCAATTCGCACTAGTGCACTGGTACAAAATATGATACCGCAAGGTTGTACACAAAATAATCACATGGCCATTTCTTTCTCTTTACTTAAGCATCGCCAAATTTTTCCGCGTGTTTCAGTTCCCTAAATTGTTCATTATAAGGACAGAGAAGACTAAAATCACTTCCGGTTTACCGTCAACCTGTCAGTGATGTTAACGTCTAGCAGCGCAGAGAAAAATAAAGTAAACAAACACGAAAAAAACTGGCAATCAGGATTTAAAACAAAAACAATAATTTGCGTGGTGGCTTCTTGCGCCCTTGGCGTGGTGGCAACTTAGGGACGACACCTACAGGAGCTGTGTGCGATGACTCGGGCTGACCCCTCCAGCAGACTGATTCAGCGTGGCAGCGTTTCGTCGCTCTGTCTCTCTCCCACCCATCCCGGACGCCCCATCAGTGCGACAGAGACAGACCGACGAGAGTTCGGAATCAGCCTGCGGGGCGGCCCTCGCTACAATTCATTTAGCAATTCTAATGAGCGAAGGGCGACGGCATGGCGACGGGGCATGGCCTCGGCGGCCTCGGAGGGTGGAGGCGGCCGATTCGCACTGATTGTTTATTAGTGTGGTAATTAGGTGGGACTCCCATTGGTAGTCGAAATATCGCCCGCACTCCTGTTGACTCACAGACGCACAAAAAAAAAGACAGCAAACACACACACACACACACACACACACACACACACACAGGCTTATTTACTGTCTGGCGTGCGCTCGGATTCTGAGCTACCCCAACGCGAATGTATTTTTTTTATTTGTTTCGCACTTTTTTCTCTGATTTTTTTTCCACGAGTTTGCTTCTGTTTGCGAAGCCGCCGTCGAGTTCCTCGGCGAAACCGATCTGCGCTGACGCGTCGGCGGCGTTATTGTGACGTCTAGCACACTCGGGCATGATATGGAGGAAAGTTCCTGACGATGTTTCACGAAAACAAAGCTAAATTGTTGAATTAATGAGAATGACATTGGTTCTCAGTCTATTCATTAACACCTTTGTAACGAATTCAATGGAAGATTTTCTTTTCTTCTGGACGAACAGGTACACTCTCAGCGCGCTATTGACTTTGTGGTCAATTTGTCAATAGTTACCCAAGTAATTTGTGCAACCATAATACGTACTTTTCGTTTTTTGAGGAACTACTTATGAATTAAGTAGTGCACTTACAATTAGGTATTGTTAATATTTTGCAAAGCGAATTGGTCATACTTCCCTAAAAAATACTAAGTATTATGCTTGCTTAAACGAGAACGTAGTTAATGAGGAAAAAGTCAGTAACGCGCGATTTCCACTCTGAGCTCGGGGATTCAAACCTACTCGCTACCATGACACTGAGAGTGTAGTCGAAGTTCAGACATGACCCTTGCTTTGACGACAAAATATGCCCTATTTTAAGTGGAAACTGTTTTCAAGTCAAAGTAGCTATTTTGAGCTAGGTATTTGGAGTATTACAATACAGGCTGACCCCACCGGATTTTGAAATAAAAGTTTGTAAACAATGAAATCAACGATTCCCACAGTAATGCGAGACCATCTTACAGTAAAACATTTGGAGCATCGAAACAGATCAATGAGGAAGGTGAACATATTTATCAAAAAAAAACTTCAGCATTAAAAAGCAAACATCAGCTAATCCCAGAATATTAAAAAAAAATAAATCAAAATGTCAGGAGGTAGGGAGAGTGACAGTACAGGAGTGCAGCCGGACAGATCGTCTGTAAGACATTCCGAGGCCGAGTGGGAACGAAACGTCTTATCGACGCGGGCGTCTGAGACGCTTGAGACGATGCAAATGGAAAGTTATCGAGACAAAGTTTATCTCTGGAAATGTAGAGAGGACGCGGAGGAAGAGGCCGCCAAACGCCACGTCCTGGGGGAGGAAGTTTTGACGCCCGCGGAGTGGTATCGGCCCTGATTTAAGCGGAAGGGGGTGAGGGAAGGGGTGAGGCAGGGCTGGGGGAGGGGCGGGGAAGGGAATGGGGGTAGGGGTGAGTAGAGGAGTCGCATTCACCTCGACGAAAGTGGAAAGATGGCCTGGGTAGATTTGCAAGTCAAAAGCAGGGGGGCGCCACCTCTCACTATGGAGTTCGGGCGCCGAGGTAGAGTAGAGAGGCAGATAGACAGGACAGAATTGCTGGGGCCCACGGTGGGTTAGAAGACCGATGAAGTTGACAAAAACTCTAGACGCGCTTTGAGCCCTAGACTCGCTAAACAGGACTCGAACACGGTAAGACTCAGTCCTGGTTTTCCCAGGACCATCCTGGTTTTCTCATGCATTTAGTGTGGGAGAAACCAGGAGAGTCCTGGGAAAACCTGGACCGAGTTTCACTGTGAACCGAACGTGAGACACCACCAATAGATTCCTCGTGCGGAGAGCAATCCATTGGTGGGGTCACACGATGGGTCCATGTCCTTCCGAGTGACTCTACTGCTCAAAACGCGTCTAGAATTTTGGCCGCCTGCACACCGGTCTTCTGGCCCACTGCGAGGTGGCGACATAGACATTGGAAGTGACATGGAGAACTCATTGCGCACTTACCTGGCGTTTGGCTGGCGGCATGTCCACCCCACGATCCTTTGTACGAGGTGTCTGCAACAATAAACACGCAGAAAGTTAGTTTTGTGGAGTGTTCTCATTAACGTCACTGAGAGCTTCTGTAGGGGGTTTCTCACTCATATTTTTGCTGAGCGCAGATTGTTTGGTTGTGTCAGATTATTTTCACTTTGAAAACCTCACCTATTTTTGACTTTACAATCAAAAGTAGCTTGTTATAACAAAGTGTTCTCGGCAAGCGTAAGTTTACAAAGAAAATAATAATATACGAACTAATTTTTTTGTACAACAAACTAAATATGTAGTTTGTACTTTACATATGCTTGAGACGCCTCGTAAGGTTATAAGCGTGTGGGATTCTGTAAAATTTTGTCTCCCTATTGCGCACACAGATCGTTTCAGTTGGGGACCAATAGGAATAGGGTGCAGGAGCAGTAAAGTTCGGTTCCTGACTTGCATGCGTGCGTACCCCCAGAAAAGGTGGTGGCGGTGGTGGTGGTGATGGTAGTGGTCTGTTAGGTGTGCCCGACTATAGCCCCCCCCCCCGGGCGCGCGTGCGTGTGTGTGTGTGTGTGTGTGTGTGTGTGTGCGCGCGCGCTTGTGTGGGTGGGTGCATGTGTGCGAGTGAGTTAGAGACAGGCCCACCGCACATGTCAAACATCAACACAAAAAACAACAACACCCTGTTTTCCCTGGGCCCCCAGGTACACGCCGCCCGTGATAGTTTGATCAAACAACAAGAGCGGCAGCAACAACTTCGCCTGACGGCTCGCCGCACCCAATAACAACTTTTTCAACTTTAATAGCGCCGCTCCTCACCTCGCCCCGGGATGCCTTGAGGTGAAGGTATCGACCAGTCCGCGCTGCGCCCTTCACAGCAACACCGCCTCCCCCTCCACCCGAAAAAAAAGGCAAACTCGCGTTTGCTCGTAAAAACAGGGGGGTTCTACAAAACGCTCCTGTTCTTCGAGTACCGGTGCCGGAGGTGCTGCCGACGGCCGGTCCGAGCGGGGACCTCAACGCACCGCACGCGCGAAGCGTAGGGCCCCTTGTACGCGGCGGATGGGCCAGTCACCAGTCTGGTGGGCCAGAGACACGTTGTCATCGCAGTGCATTGGCAATGTCACGTGAAAAAGCAGCAGGTAAATGAAAACCACGACATTAATTATGACGGTAATTGGACATGTGTCACGGAGGGCATGGCTGACACATTGCGAGTCACGTGCTAATGGTCCGCAAACCAACAAATAAAAGAAATTCGTAGAAAACGTCACTAATTTCACAGCGTTCCATCTCATCTCGCAGTAGAGTCCTAACAGCGATGGTGATAATGCCTGTTGTTTCCGATCTTTGAAATCACAGAGGTACTCAGGTGACACAACGAGCACTTTACACCGCATGCAGATCACCAAACTGCGGCTTACGGAGCGACGAAAGACAGAAAAGAAAACACATAGACCCACACTAGCGAGGATGCGAACCCAACAGTTCCGTTGGCACTCCCAAAAACTTACGATCTCCATGTGTGTACACTGAGGACACACAAGCGCTCCATGCGTGTGTACTCAGTGGAAAACACGCAAGTGCTCAGTGTGTGCGTACATCAGTCAGGACACACGTAAGTTTTCGGTGCGCCGCTCACAGCTACCTACCAAAGAGCATGGAGAAGTTGGTCGAGAAGGTGGCCGATCTGCTGAGGTAGTCGGCGGCCGCCGACGTCTTGATGTCCAGCATGGTGGGAGGCTCGGATCGCGCGGGGCGCGGGGGAGGGGGGGGGACGCGGGCCGCGGGCCCTGGACGACGGCGAGGCCGAGTGGTCACCCGAGACCGCGCACGGCGCGCATGGTGGAGGAGCCGCAGTGGCAGCACTAGGCGAGCAGCGCGGACCGTGCGCACACACCCGCACGCCAGCACGTTCCGGAAGTATTGACGCCAAAAAGCTTTCCTCGCGACGCGCCGCCAGCCCGCCGGCCCGCCCCACCACCCCCACCAGCACCGCCCCACCACCGCGGGGTGGCCGCCGCGGGCCGCCCCGCGCCGCCGGGGGGTGGGGCTTGGGGAGGGGGAGGCGCCTCGCGATCAATGCCGCCAATCGCAGCCCGCGCCGCGCCCCCACCCCTGGCGCACCCCTTGCCCGCACCGCCGCCCACAGTGGGCCAGAAGATCGGCGGCGGCGCAGGCGGCCAAAGCTCTAGACGCGGTTTGAGCTCCAGAGTCGCTAAACAGGACTTGAAACGAACTCGTGACCCCACCAATGGGCCGCCTGCGCCGGTCTTCTGACCCACTGTGCCCCCTCGCACCACCCCATCTCCGCCCCTCTCGCCACCCCTCCCGGGCATGAGAGAGAGAGAGAGAGAGAGAGAGAGAGAGAGAGAGAGAGAGAGAGAGAGAGAGAGAGAGAGAGAGGCTCAGGACAGAGTGGCTCGGGCACAAACAGAAACAACCTGCCGAGCGGCTGGAGTGGCCGTAGCACCGTGGGCCAGGAGACCGGTCGAGGTGGTCGAAATCCCGAACGCGTTTTGAGCTCTTGAGTCGCCAGAATAGGACTCGAACCGAACGTGAGATCCCGCAAACGGATTGCTCTCCGAACGAGGAATCCGTTTATTGGTAGGGTCACACACTCCGCTTCGGGTCCTGATTAGCGACTGTGGAGGTTTGGCTGCGTGCGCCGGTTGCTTCTGGCCCACTGTGCGGAGTGGCTCGGGGAGTGACCGCGGACGCTGCAGGACGCCTCGAGGACCCACTCCGGGGAGTCGCCCGGCGCGGCGGGTGTTTGGGTGCTCTTGACGTCCGAACCCCGTGCCGTGACCGGTCACGGGTTTCTCAAAAGTCGGAAAAAAGGCAAATACGGAATATGGGCGTGACTAGAAAAAAAAAAAGGCCGGAAATAAAGTGAAATCAAATTGAACAATTTATGAGGTTGAGTCGTTTTGGAACAATTTACGAGGTTAAGTCGTTTTAGACCAAGCAGGAATAAAGTTCTATTTTAGTCAAAACGATGTTCTTTAGAAAATCAACCATTTACACTTAAAATAGTCTAAAAAGCATCTGCTTCGTGATATACAAGAGGATAAGGCAAGTACACACTAAATTGCTATGTAGTTTTTTGTGCATAGCTTTGAACGAAATTGAGCATACGTTTGGAAATGTACAAATTCGTGCGTAGCTATGCATGAAAATGTGCATTGTTATGCAGCACCACGTGCGTTGTTGCGCTCAAATCTGTGCATTCCACGCGTATGCTCAATATCGTGCAAAGCTATGCATGAAAAAACTACATAGTAATTTAGTGTGTAGAATTGCTTCGTTTTGCGAAGAAATGCTTCGTTACGCAGAAATGCTTCGTTAGGCCTAACGAAGGAACGCTTTGTATTCCGATAAGGACTGTGCCTTATAAATACAAAGCATTTCTTCGTCGGTTTTTAACACAACGCCTTCGTTACCTTCGTATATCACAAAGCGGTACTTGGTACCCGTTTTTATTTTCGTTGTTCTGTAGACGAGTTGCTTTGACGGCACCACTCTTTTCGCAGTGAGGCGGCGGCGGAGACGTGTGATCGGAGGCAGTCCGTGCGGCCCCCGCGGTGCGCGCAGCACGCACACTGAGAAGACCTGACCAACTTATCTTAGGCCTTACAAAGAAAAGCAGCTTGTCATAACAAAGTATTTTGAGCCTACATAAGCTTACAAAGAAAATACTTCGTAATTTACCAACCATTTCTTCGTAGAACAAAGTAAATTAGTTTGTGTTATGTATGCTCAAAATACTTCGCAAGGTTTTCAGCGTGCGGCGCAGCAGCAGGTGCGCACTTCACTGGACCTCTCGGCCGCCCCACCCCTTCCGCAGCCGCCCCGGTGCTTGCGCGGGGAAAAGGAAAAAGGGGGGTGGGAGGGGGGGGAAGTAGGGAACGGGGGCGCACCGCCGGAGACCGCCACCGCCGCTACCGGCAACAATTTCCGACCGGGCCGGCTGGGCCTATCATAGGATGAACGGGGCGGCGGGATATCTTGCGACGCGATTGTCCGACGAGCAGCCGCGGAAACCGAGACCGCGGCGCCGGTGGGAAAAGGACGGAGAGAGGGAGAGGGAGAGGGAGAGAGAGAGAGAGAGAGAGAGAGAGAGAGAGAGAGAGAGAGAGAGAGAGGAAATCCGCGTGGGGGTGACGGCTTATTTACTTGTCGCTACACGGGTGACCAAATCAAATATACAAGAAACCGAGTCACGTGAACGAGGTGGCGGAAACGAAAAGTAAAGGGGACTGGTTTCAAATTGCTGGACACAAAGTTTTCTTTCGCCCAACCAGTAGACAAAATTCGAACTTTTTGTATGGTGCCCCTGCTTTGCCACTTGCCTCTTGATGACCAATAATTTCGATGCTTGTTTCCTAACAAAAACGTCATCGACACGTTGATGATATTGTTAGAGATAAAAATGTCATCCTCTATTTTTTCATGGGTGACAAGAATTTTCTACAGCGCCAGTGTCCTCCTCCTCCTCCCCGACGCCCTATAACTGGTTAGGTTAGGTGGCCCTATAACCCTGCATAACATATATGCAACCTCCGACGCTGGCCACTGCACATAGTGCGTGTCTCCAAAATCCATAAAGACTGTCATCCCCAATCACCCTACCCTTCCTTCAAAACCGTCCCTGTGTGAAACACTTGCGGTTGTACGTGATCAGCTAATTAATAATCCTCATGCTAAACACCGTTACCAGCGGCAAAATGCGGTCATTTCCTGCTCGACCACTTTTCCCGCATCTTTCCTCTTCACCTGCGGTGCCCGACCCGCGCTGATTTTCCGACAGATTGATTATCCGACGAACTTTTTCGACCGTCGCCAGTCCCCCTCTCCCTCCCTCTTTTCCACCGGTGGCCGCCGCGAATCTCGACAACAAACTACACTGTATCTTAACTGCGTAATCCACTTGAGGGCGGCGGGCGGGCCGCCCGGCGAGGGAGCCACTTTGATCTCCCGATCGGGCGAGGCGGCGGCGGCGGCCGCGGGGTGGAACACTGGCTGGAACCGCTGTCACAATGAGAGCACAATGATGACACCAATACTCCCCGAGGGTGGGTCGGGCAGCAAGCCGAGCCATCCCGAAGGGTCGCTGTCGCTGTCTCTCTCGCACCCCCAACGACACACAGTGGGCCAGACGACCGGTGGAGGCGGTCAAAACCCCGCACGGGTTTTTGAGCTCCAGAGTCGCTAAATGGGACTCGTACCTAACGAGTGACTCCACCAATGGATTGCTCTTCGAACGAGGAATACATTGGTGGGGTCACACGTTCGGTTCGAGGCCCATTTAGCGACTCTAAAGCTCGAAACGCGTCTGGAGTTTAGGCCGCCTGTGCGCCGGTCTTCTGGCCCACTGTGCGGCACGCTCTGCGAGTCCGACTGAGACAGGAACGATCGGTCTGCCTGCCGGCCGGTTGCGGTGCGCCGCGCCTCCTGCGAGCCGCCTCGGGGCGATGGGCCCAGCAGACCGATTCCGAGAGTCGTTTTCGTCGCTCTGTCTCTGTCGCACTCGCGGGGCGTCCCCTGCAGGTGCGAGAGAGACAGAGCGACTCTAGGAATCCGCCAGCGAGAGCGACAAGGACGGAAAACGAGGCGGAAGTCGAGGGGACCGGAAGTGAAGGGAAGCGCGGGACAAAAAGCAGCCCTTTGAAAAGGGGGATGGACGTGTGGGGCCCCTCACTGTGGGGCCCCGCGCAGACGGGCAAACTGACTGACGAGCAGGCAGGCAGCCGACGGGCGGACAGCACACTCGAGCACGCGGCATCACAACATCGCACCCTCAGAACGTACACAGGCGACAGTCTTACAGTCAGGATCAATTAAAGCAATTTTTGGAACAAGAATTGAAAATAGGACAGCTGTTTTCTGGACAAGATTTTACTGCAAATTTATTGGTTGGTTTGCTTGCCACTTAGGTGGCCCTAAGTTTTGTATGGCAAAATTTGGCCTTCTGGCTCTGAACCGTCCTGAAAGAATGCCAAAATTTTGCATTCTCAATGGACACCAGGGCCAGATAAGGCCAAATTTTGGTATTCTCAGAGTACAAACCAGGACAAGAAGGTCAAATATTGGCAATTAAAACGGAGCGCCACTGGAGTGGCAGGGAAACTTACCAAAAAATCTGCAGTGCTATCGGACATGCAGTCAGAATCGCAGACAGACAGACAGACAGACAGACAGACAGACACACACACACACACACACACCTGCATGAACACTTACGCGCGCGCGCGCGCACACACACACACACACACACAGCAGTCGGACAGAAAGACAGACCGACACAGACGGACAGACAGACAAAGTGAGAGCACGGCGACAATGAAGTGGCCGGCACGTGGCGGCGCGTGGCGCGGCCTTGCCATATGCCGCCACGCGGCGGGCCGCGGCGGGCGGCAGTGATAGCGTCGTGGGTGTTCACGGCCGCGCCGATCTGGACCACCAGAAAGGACGAGCAGTGCGGCGCGGAGCGAATCCAGTTTGCTTCGCCGTAAACTTATCATTGCTGTCAACCCCGCGATGGTCTGCCGCGGAGCCAAAGAACGAAGACTACTACGTACACGAAAAGTAAAAAGAGTGAAGTTGAACCGGAACCGTTAATAATTGGTGTCGATTAGTGTACCGAGACGGGCACTCGGAAAAGTGGACGCTCGTCAAGTCTTGCCAATGCCATTGCTCGTGGGCAAGGCATTTTCCGTGTGGGATTCTTTGGATCTCGGCCAAAGCATTTGTAGGAATAGACAGGCCATCGCACTTTTTGGGGTGGCAAAGATCTTGGAGGAGATTGGAAATTATTCTTGATGGAACAAAATTCGAAACTCCCCGGGCGAAAAATGACCGGTAGCTGCAACATCGTGAGAAAATCCCCGAAGATGAGTGCGAATAGAGCTTATTGAAAATTTGCCGTCAAGATTATTTATACCCGCGAGAGAGGGGCAGCAGCTGGGGAGGGGAGCGCGCGACGCCAGCAGCCGCAGCGTAATCTAATCAAGTGGCATCGCGGTGTCATGTTTCTGATGCACCCCCTCCCCTCCCGTACCTCTAAACTCTCACGACTCCCCCTTCCCTTCCCTGCCCCCCTCCCCCTCCCCCAGTCCATTCCCATCTCCCTCCTCCTCTTCCTCCTCCTCCTCCTCCTCCTCCCCTTCCCCGCCTCGCCTCAACGATGCCACCTCAAATCAACCCCTCTTCCTCCTCTCTTAACTGCCTTCACACCGGTAGTCTGGTCTGGTCGATTCAAAGAATGTGATGTTCCAGTCTCTTCAAACACGTTATGCCTTCCTGCGCCTTCTCAATAGGGTCAGTTGCACTGTAAAAATTTCTGTACTTTTGTACGGAAAATGTACAGAAGAATATAGTACGGAAGTACGTCCGTACCTGTTCCACTCAAGCTCATGTAAACGGGTACAGAAAAAAGTACAGAAAGTTCCGTACTTGGCCCAGTACGGACGGTCCAGGCAAATTGTTGACTAGGCATGTTCCGTACTTTTTCCGTACTTTTTTCGACCAGTGTGGAGAAGTTCTGCAACACGGGGTAAAAGCGGTGGGTCAGAAGACCGGCGCAGGCGGCCAACAATAGAGACGCGTTTTGAGCTCCAGAGTCGCTAAGCAGGGCTCGAACCGAAGGTGTGACCCCACCGATGGATTCCTCGGTCGGAGAGCAATCCATTGGTGGGGTCACACTACACGTTCGGTTCGAGTTTAATTAAGCGACTCTGGAGCTCAAAACCCGTTCGGGATTTTGTCCACCACCACCAACGGTCCTCTGGTTCACTGTGCGACGAAAGCAAACGGTAAAAACGGTTCCTGGTTTTCCCAGGAACCCCCTGGAAATCGCCTATGTCTTTTCTACAGGCTTCCTGGGAAAACCGGGAACCGTTCTTACCGTGCCGTGCTCAGCCCGCAGGTGCGCGTGGCGGCCGCGCGGCCCGGTTCCCGTCCGGACCCGCGCGCTTCCGCAGCCAATTAAGGCGATCAGGGATCACTTCTCCGCGGAAGGAAATCTGGGCCGCGGTGGCAGTGTCCCCGTGGGAGAGGGGCAGGGGGGAGGGGAAGGGGGAAGGGAAGGAGGGGCGTGACCAATGGCTGCCATCAGCGCGATCCGACACGGGCAATTGGCTCCAAGAGCGGCTCGCGGCGCCTCGGCACTGCACTTGGCCCCGTGTCATCCCACCCCACCGCCGCCGACTCGCTCCGTCTCTCTCGCACCCCCGCGGGACGCCCCGTGGCGCAGTGGGCCAGAAGACCGGCGGCGCAGGCGGCCACTTCAGACGGGTTCTGAGCTCCAGAGTCGCCAAATGGGACTCGAATCAAACGCGCGTGACCCCACCAATGGGTTTCCCTCCAAACGAGGGATCCACGGTGGGGTCACACGTTCGGTTCGAGTTCCATCTAGCGACGCTGGAGCTCAATATCCGTCTAGCGTTTTTGCCGCCGGCGCCGGTCTTCTGGCCCACTGTGACCGGGTGCGAGAGAGACAGAGCGAAGAGGAGAGGTTCGGGGTCCGCTGGCTGGCGACGCGGCAGGCGCGGCGCTACCCAGCCGAAAATCTCGGTTACGATTACGGCCCCGTTTACGATCCCGGTCACGACTCCGATCGGGAGAGTTCCGGTTACCTTCGTAATTTCGGACAATACGGATACGGGTACGATCGTAACCGGACAAAGTTGCGATTACGAACGTAATCTGATGGGCCGTCGTGAAGTATGGAGGAGCGCAGAGTCCACAAGTCCGTTGCCTGTCACTTGTCAGAAGAACTGTATGACGACTTTCGAGACATGCTCCTACAGTGAACTCTGCGCGCTACGCCCAATTTTGACGTCAAAAATTTGTTGCCAGTTACCCTTTACAAGTTATTGAGTGTTTCTGAAAATTTACTGGAGACTTCAACGCATGGGCAACGCATAATGGAGTCCGGCTTCGTAACCGGAACGGGTCCGATCTTAACTGAAGCGGGTCCGACCGTAACCGGGACGAGTCCGATCACAATATCGGGAAAAGTCCGACCGTAATCGGGAAAAGTCCGATCGTAATCGGGAAAAGTCCGATCACAACCGGAGATTCTTGTCGTAGTCGGGAATAAGGTCCGGTTTCCGACCGTTACCGGGAAATTTAGGCGATTTTCCGACCGTAACCGGTGATTTTCTCCGGGATCGTAACCGAGATTTTCGGCTGGGTAGCGCCCCAAAGTGCCGCGCCATTTCCACAGCGGATGAAAAAGGGGAAGGAAAAAAAAGCACAACAACCCTTGCGCTAACGTGAACGCAGATGGATGAGCCAGACGTGGTTTTTTACCGTGTTTTTTTTCCCAGGCCAACGAGGCCAACGTTGTCGCCTTTTGCGGTAGGAACGTTCTCGCTGAGTGTCGTTAAGGGGCGTACTGTGCTCTGCAGAAGTTTCTTCGAATTCGCGCAGATTCAATGGTCTATCAGAACTTACTTTTCGTGGAGTGGAATGCACCGGTAAGAAAAATCAGCAGTAATTTTTATTTGACTGTCGAGAAAAGAAAGGGTCGACCGCTGTGAATCGTGGCGCACGGCGCACACATAGGGATTGTAGGAATGTACTGGTATGTGGAGGATTTCCGCAGGTCACACTTTCTGCCAACTTTAATTATTGGCATTTTAAATCTTTGAAAGTGGATGTGCCTCGAGGTCGCCCCATTTTGTACACATATTTGGGAAGGATGAGTTCACGCCACAAGCAGACGACATGCAACGCCAAATCGTGCAAAAATAAGCAAATTTTGCCCTATTTGAACTTATGAGTACACTGAGTACGGGCCAATTAGTACACATGTTTACACTCAGTAAATCCTAAACCTAGTTTATGGGGCAAGAAAATCGAGGAGAAAAAAAAGGGGGCAAAAAAACTCTGGTATCTTTAGAGATAGAAGCCGTGCATATTGCCGTCGAATCGGGCTTCTTCGCTGCACAAGTCGGGGCGGAAACCCTAGTTTCTGGTAGGAAGAAGAACGGTCGCGGTGCTCTCACCGTACCTTGGCGGTGAAAAACAGTTTTGTTTCTCGTCAGATTTTGGGTTTAAAACGTTCAGACACTGAGTTTTCGATTTACTGAGCACCCCTCGCAGACGACCGCCACGTTCGGAGTCGGCCTTCTGGCCGGCCAAGAGTCGGGACGTCGAAGAAGCGAGCGAGGAGTGCCGCGGCGGCCGACGAGGCCTCGTGTGGCGGACGGACGCCCGAATGTCGGCCACGCACGCGATAATCTTATTAAGACGAGGGGCGCGTGGACGGACGGCGCGGACTTGGCGGCGCGGACGCGGCCCAGCGGAACGGAAAGACTGCCCCGCACTTCTAGGACAACCAGAGAGGGAGGGGGAAGAGGGGGAAGGGCGTGCGATGACGAGGGGGTGGAAGGGGGTGCAGTGAGGAGAGGGAAAGGGGGTGAAGGGGGTGAAGGGGGTGCAATGAGGAGGAGGTGAAAGGGGGTGCAATGAGGAGGGGTGGAAGGGGGTGCAATGACGAGGGGGTGGAAGGGGGTCCAGGGGGTGCAAGGGGGTGAAGGGCGTGCAATGACGAGGGGGTGGAAGTGGATGGGGGTGAGAGAGGTGGAATAAGGCGAGGGAGGCATGAGGAGGGGGTAGAAGGGGACAGAGGGGTCAAAGGGGGGACAGGGGTGTGAAAGGGGGTGGGTGGGGATGGGGTGGAATGAATATGGGGTGGAATAAGGAAGTGGTGGAATAAGGGAGGGGTGGAAGGGGGAGGAGGTGGAAGGGGGAGGGGGCGGAAGTGTAAGTAAGGCGGAAGGGGAAGGGGGTAAAACGAGAACGAGGGGGCCGCCACTCTCATTAGGTCCAAGGGGTATAACTCCATGCCATGAAACAGGACCTCCTAATCGTGACCTCAGCGCACCAAAGTCAGTGATACCAACTTAGAGAACCGAAACAGTTGTAAAAGTGATCATTCCGTACGGGACTTGAACCCGCAACAACTCCTGGGCCACAGACAGCTGCACTAACCATTGCGCTATCAATCGCAGGAGAGCGGTCCAGCGCAGCATCATGGCGGACCACGCAGGGTCGGCTCCCTTTTTTTGGTTCAGATGTTGGCACCTCTTCTGTCGGTGCGCTGCGCGGACGGGCCACGCGCACCCATAAGAGATATCCCCCTTTGCATTAGGTGTAGCACACAAGATTACGGGTTTACAGGACTTCTGTTGAGGGCTCGAGTGAAATTTTGGAAAGTTTCGTCAAGGATTACGTGGTTACGGCATGGATTACAGTCAAGTATTACACAGGATCACCTTGGTGGCACTAGCCTTCCCGCGTGCCTTCTTGGATACAAGCGGATAAGGGAAATGCGGGCAATATAAGAGGGTGGGGGATTGGAGGAGGATGTATGGAAAGCAGCCAACCGGACGCCGGAGAAGAAAGCCATCTCTTCGACAACAGTAAGTCAATATCAATACGGGACGTAAAACGATTACAAAGCTGAAAATGAGTTACCTCCCTATGTAAATAACTAAAGCTAGCTAGTTCAGTGGCTCAGTCGTTGTTGCCACTTAGCTAGCAGATGCATTTCCTTGGCATTCTAACTAAAAATCTGAGGTAATGGACCGCGACGTCGTGCGAAGTTAAAGCTTTTCTGGTTGTCCGAGATTTTGCAAGAGCTGAGACCCACGTGGTGGCGCCTGCGCGTCGCACCCTGCTGGCAGCCAAAAGACTCGCTGCTGCATAAAAAGGCCACTCGAAAATAAATCCGAAACAAGAGAGAAAGAAAGACACCCGAAAATAAAAAGTATTTCGCCGCGTGCCGCAATGCGTGCGCGGCTGCGTGCGAAAGGACTCCACCCGACCGCGGACGATCTTCCATTGCCGTCACTCCCCAGTCCGCGGTGCGGTGGGTGCGACAGAGGCAAAGCACACCCCGGCGGCGCGCGCGCTCGGACGCACCCCAGGGGTGCCGCGGCCAGCCGGCCGGTTCCGAGAGTCGCTCTCGTCGCTCTGTCTCTCTCGCACCCACACGGGCCCCCCTACGAGTGCGAGAGAGACAGAGCGGCGAGAGCGACTCCCGGAATCGGCCTGCTTGGCGGCGGCCTGCTTCGCGGGGGAGGCGTCGAATCTCAAACAGCGCCAGTTAGTGTACAATGGAGTACATGGAGCGCCTCAGCACCGCCGAGGGAGGGGGAGGGGAGACAGGAGGGGAGACAGGAGGGGAGGGAGAGGGAAGACAGGAGGGGAGGGGGAGGGGAGACAGGAGGGGAGGGGGAGGGGAGACAGGAGGGGAGGGGGGGGTGAGGACAGGGGGGTCGTGGGCGAGTGAGCAGCGTGTGAAGTCCGGGGGCGAGGGGTGGCGCGAGGGGAGGGGAGGGGGAGGGGTGAGGTCACGCCGGTGCGTGCTGGCCTCGCGAGGCGCGGCCCTGGCCCTGGCCTCTGACTGCCGACCGCGGCCGCGGAGCGTGACCCCTGCGCGTGCGAGGGAGACAGAGAACGCGCTGTCTATGCGCAGGCTGATTCCGAGCCCTGCTTGCTGTCTCTCTCGCACTCAAGGGGCGGCCCGTCGGAGGGAGCGAGAGAGACAGCGGTGCTCGGAACGAGCCGCTGCCTGGTGGTCCCCGCGTGGTCCCACGGTGCAGCAGCAATGGTTTGTTGTGATTGCCGCCCTGATTGCACTCTGTTGTGCCAGCTGATTTATCGAGTGTCTCGCTCGCACGCACGCACCCACGCGCCGCGAGGTGTGTCTCGCTCGCGCGTGCCGTCGCGTGACCCGCCAGAGTCACCGTGTCAGGTGGCCGTCCCGGGGGAGTGGCTCGGCGCGCGCCGCGTTACGGATGGCGCCGCACAGTGGGCCAGAGGACGGGCGAAATCCCGGACGCGTTTCGAGCTCCAGAGTCGCTAAATGGGACTCGAACCGAACGAGCGACCCTACCCATAGATTGCTCTCCGAACGAGGAACACATTGGTGCGGCTACGCGTTCGGTTCGAGAGCTGCTTAGCGACTTTGGAGCTCAAAACGCGTTTAGAGTGTTGCCCGCGCTTGCGCCGGTCTTCTGCCCCACTGTGCAATGGTCATGGCGGCGGAGTGTGCCCTGATGGTGACCGCCAATCTCAAAAACTGACGCGTTCATTGTGGAAGTATGTTATGTTGACTGCAGATAAATTTCACTTCCTACGCGGATGCGTGTCAAACACCACAATACATGAAGGACACGGCAAGAGAGTATTTGTCTTACACCGAGAGGTGCTCTCGGAATAGTTAAGTTCCATGCTCTCGGGTTAAATGAGTCATTTTCTCCAGCGCAAGATGAAGCTGCGCAACGTGCATCGGTATTCAAAGTGGTGCAAAGGTTCACATTTCGTTCGGCGATCCACATCGACACGAACGTCATGCACGTCATATATCTTGGTACAAACGTAGTAGAAACCAACATAGATGCTGTAACTCAAAATTATTATTTTGAATTATTTTTATGTCTTTGTCCACATTCCGCTCCGACCTGTCCCTGCATGAACCCGGCAGTACTGGGCGCCGGGAGGGCCACTGCATTACACGCAGAGTGCGAGAGAGCGCTTAATAGAGTGAGAACCCTTTGCTGTCAGATATTCATTACGGTGCATGAATAAACAAGGGATCGGCGACAATAACTGGTATGATCGCTTGATCGGTGGCGCGACCCCTCCGCTGCCCTCCAGTGTGTCGCCACCCCGCTCCCCTCCCCCCCATTCCCCCCCCTTTCCACCCCGCGCCACGCGACCCGCGCGCGCCGGCCTCACTCTCGGCAGCGAGGGGGTGCTGCAGGGAGAGGACAAAATTTTAACTGCAAATTAAAACTTGCCGACCAACACACACATAAACACACATACATACACACACACACACACACACACACACATGTGCACACAAATACACAAATGACCGGCACGCCGCCACCGCCGCTGCTCACACACAGGCGGCTCGCCAAATACGAATCTGCTGAGATGGCGATAAGGCCGGAAACTGCGCGCCCCGGAACAACACCAGAAAAAAGGAATCTGTTTCCCAGTGAGCACCTATCCTGTTCCTGAACTCACATTTGAATTTGACGAGCCGATCTAAAAACACAAGGACGCTGCGTGGAGGAGTAAGTTGAAATATGTATGGCCTTGACAGATATACATTTAAACTACTAGTATGAAATAATTTTGACTGAGAATGCACAACATTGACGCCTGGCAATGACTGCATAAGCTTTTAGAAACTAGACTTAAATAATAATAATAATAATAATAATAATAATAATAATAATAATAATAATAATAATAATAATAATAATAATAATAATAATAATAATAATAATAATAATTTCGTTTTGCAGTTTGGGTCCAGTTGACGTTTCGTAACTGTTTTCAGCGGCGTAGTTCTCACGCCCCTAAGTGGCGGCGTTTGAGTGTTGAGTGTTGTTACATGGTGTTCATGACGTCCCCCGGGACCGTGGCCCCACGGGGCCACCCCGGCCCGAGACGCCGACCCAACACCCAGGCGGGACGCCCAGGCGCACCCCTCTCCCTCCGCCAAATCTCTTTCTCCCACGCTCCCCCTCCTCCCCCGATCCACAAGTCAGCCGAGTTTATGAATTTGTTTCTCATATTCGACCTTCACAAGTGCGGCTCGCTCGGACTGAGCCGGCCAATAACTCCAACAATAACATCAACACCGAACACCCCGGTGCCACCCTAACGAACCTCCCTTCGCAATCCCCCCCCCCCACACCACCCCTTCCCCCTGCCGAAGCAGACGGAGCCAGCCAGGCCACGTGATTTATGGATTCCAGCATCAATGGCTGGCAATGAACAACAATCAAAACAGCTCATCAGAAAGTGCCTGGGAAAGTCGCGCAGCGGCAGGCGTGCTTTATGACTTGTGAAAAGCGTCGGCACAACACGGCGCTACTCGTGCCGGCCGCCCACGCGCCGAGTGCCCGCCCCACCCCGCCCCGCCCCGCCCCGCCCCGCCGTACGAGCGAAAAAAAAATACCTCAATGCGAGGGAAAAACTTCGAAAAAATTATGTACTCCACTATTTCGAATTCAAATTATTTCTACCTTATTTCAACGTTACTGCGATGTCGTTTCAATGCGTTTCAACATTATTTCACGGTATTTCAAGGAAAACGCTTGGAAAGACGTACACCAATATTCAAGTTGTTTCCCCCTCGCCTCTACCGAATGAAAGAAAACGCCTTCAAAGTCTCGCACAAAGAAAATCATCCAACCGCCAATGGTCATTCCTATGGTTTTGACTTCGTCCGGATTTCTCTCAACCGCCAAATTGTTGAGAATCATGGGGGGGATATGACCAATGCGGTTGAAAAATTCTACTGCGGGTGCTCCGTGCTCCTGGGGAGGAGGAATTACCCTCTGCTCTTTTTTTTGGGACATGCAATAATTCAAATTCGGAGCAGGTCGGGCGGCGCCGTACCTTGGGCAGAGGGTCCTGTCTCATGAACCTTTCCTTAGGCACGATAACGACGGCGCTGGCGATGGTAGGGTTTACACTGTATCTAATGAGTGACTTTTCACCTTGCTGCATAACGAAACAACTACACTGGTGTAAATGCATTCAGGATTTCCTGAGTGTTTTCCTGATTTCTGAATCGCATTCAGAAAACCCTGAGTGGTTTTCTGATTTCTGAATGGCAATCAGACAATTCTGAGTGGTTTTCTGAAGTCTGAATGCCACTCAGAAAATTTCTGAGTGATTTTCAGAAGTCTGAATGCCATTCGGAAATCTGAGTGCCACTCAGAAAATTCCTTAATTCTGATCGACACTCAGGCAGGGGCACTCAGGACGGTGCCATTCAGAAAATCGAGAGGCTCGCAAAACCGGAACTTGAAAGAGTTTTTGGCTCAAATTTGATCAGCGGCATGTTCTCGACGATTGACAAGGGCAGTTTTTGTTTCAAAGAAATCGGGCCACATTTACAGGAGTTCGAGGAGCCCATGGGAAGCTATCGAAAAATGGACTGCAGATTTGGATCGGACTTGATTTCGACACCGGGATGCAGTTTTTCCATTTTCGTATCAGTAATATTTGACATTTTAAGACAGCCAGAAAAGCGCCACTCAGGAACGCATCACTGAAAGAAAGCCACTCAGAAATGAACCACTCTGGGAATGCCATTCAGGTTTTGATCACTCAGGAAAAACCACTCAGAGGTGCGCGAAAATGAATCAGGATTTGTCACTCAGACAATTTTCTGAGTGAATTTTCCTGAGTGACTTCCTGAATGCATTTACACCAGTGTAGTACACTGGTGAAACAAAGGCATTAAAATTACGGAGTGATTATAGACACGCCGCGTGTATATAATAAAAAGCAAGTTATTTGCACGCCGGAAAAGCTTTTCCAGCGTGTGTATAATATAAAATAGGTTTATTTCCACGCCGCGTTTTTCCAGCGTGTCAATAGTAATTTCAAGCTTTTTTTTCACGCGGTGTGTCCCTAGAAGCATATTTTATTATTGACACGCTTCAAATATTTTTCAACGTGCATTTAATATTTCTTCTAGAAAGGTACACGCGGCGTGCGTCGAACATAATGTTTTCTTATTTGCACGCCGGTTGGAAAAAAGTGTTTCCAGCGAGGATCCCTCCCCACCAGGTCGGCATGGTGGGTGGGTGGTACCGCACCTAAATGTTAAGTTTTTGTCCCCGGTTCGAATCCCGGCAAGTGCCGCGTGCTCATAATGTTTTTTTAAAAATAGGCACGCCGCGTGAAAATAATGAATTTACCAATTATAATCACGCCGCGTGCTCGCAACATGAGTCTTTCTTATGTACACGCCCGAAAAGCTTTGCGGCGTGCACATAATATTTAAAGCTACAATTTCCACGCAGCGTGAAGATAAACCACAAAATTCTTATTCCCACGATGGTTGGAAAAAAGTGTTTCCAGCGAGGACCCCTCCCCGCCAGATCGGCGTGGTGGGTGGGTGTTACCGCACCTACATGCCAAGTTTTTGTTCCCGGTTCGAATCCCGGCAAGTGCGGCGTGCACATAATGTTTTTTTTTAAATAGGCACGCCGCGTAAAAATAATAAATTTACCAATTATAATCACGCCGCTTGCTCGCAACATGTGTCCTTCTTATGTACACGCCTGAAAGACCTCACCCGTCGTCATGAATCCTTTTAGCAAAGTTGGTCATTTTGGTTCATTGAAACAAAAGATCAAAAAAAACGAAGAATATGTGAAATTTCACTATGAATGTTTTGGAAGAATGGAGCACATTTTAATCCAAAAGCCATCGTTTTTCTGACAGTGGGTGGACGATCTGTTGCCTATCCTGGACCCCTTCTTTCAGCAGCTGCAGCCATTTTGAATGTTGTTAACCTAACTACCGAGACAGAAGGGCCCTACCTCGACCACAGCTAGTATTTTTATTAGACTTTTAGCCCATTGGAATAGACTAGACCCTTCCAACGCTCAAGGGCGAAGCCGCTGGACCGTCCCAGCCAACGTGGCAGGAAGGGATTCTCGTGGAAACAACTATTTTCAACAAGCGTGGGAATAAGAAGTTTGTGGTTTATCTTCACGCTGCGTGGAAATTGTAGCTTTAAATATTATGTGCACGCCGCAAAGCTTTTCAGGCGTGCACATAAAAATAACTCATGTTGCGAGCACGCGGCGTGATTATAATTGGTGAATTCATTATTTTCACGCGGCGTGCCAATTTTTTTAAAAACATTATGTCCACGCCGCACTTGCCGGGATTCGAACCGGGGACAAAAACTTAACATGTAGGTGCGGTACCACCCACCCACCATGCCGACCTGGTGGGGAGGGGTCCTCGCTGGAAACACTTTTTTCCAACCGGCGTGCAAATAAGAAAACATTGTGTTCGACGCACGCCGCGTGTACCTTTCTAGAAGAAATATTAAATGCACGCTGAAAAATATTTGAAGCGTGTCAATTATAAAATATGCTTCTAGGGACACACCGCGTGAAAAAAAAGCTTGAAATTACTATTGGCACGCCGGAAAAGCTTGCCCGGTCGGGTCAAAACGCTTTTCCGGCGTGTTAATAATATTTTTAGAGTTAGAGCCACGCGGCGTGTCCCTTACCGCGGTTATATTATGTACACGCAGCGTGTCAATAACAATAAGCCGCATTGGGGACACGCGGCGTGTATATAATATCGGTCTTAAAATTATGCCCTTAAAGGGCGTTAACGATTTACGTCCTTAAAGGGCATTAAAATTTTGCTTGAAATTCCTATACCATTTACGCCCTTTCCAAGGGCATAACATGAATTATGCCCTTGCAAGGGCGTAAAAGAGTATTTATGCCCTAAAGGGCGTAATTTTTATGCCTCTATTTTACCAGTGTATTCAGTGAATTTTTACAGGGCTTGCACTTTCGCACACACATCAAGGCGAAAGTCCGTATTCCGCGCAACTTTGGGAGCACTCTCGATCATCTCGAACATCTCGACTCTCCCGATCATTTCGATCATCTCGATCACCACCCGCGATGATGGCTCACTTCTCGCGTAATCCGCGTGACTGTCCTTATTGCGGGACACTCTCGCTCTCCCCACTTTGTGCACGTGCACCCAGGTCTTGCATCAGAGAGAGAGAGAGAGAGAGAGAGAGAGAGAGAGAGAGAGAGAGAGAGAGAGAGAGAGAGAGAGAGAGCAGACACACAGACACACACACGCGCGTGCGGAACAGTTGCAAGATGCTTGCCGACCAGACCGGAACGGCACACGCCACTCATACACCCACACGCACACACACACACACGCACACGCACACACACACACACACTGACATGTTGGTGGATACACTGCGCCAGTCAGCAATAATCGTCCTATTGTGGCGCGGCGCGGCGGTCCAGCGCATTGCGCGATGTTTTCCCACCCGTGAGAAAAGGAGGGGAAGAGGAGGGGAAGAAGGGGGAGTGGGACCCTGCGGGGGGGGGGAGAGGAATAGAAATTAAAGAGGATAAAAAGGGGGGTTGGAAAGGTATAAACGGCACCAGAGCGACTCGAAACGAAGTTGGCAAGAGGGATTGAAAAGCGCGGCCCTGGAAATGCAGAAAGGGGTTACGGGGGGTGAATAGTAAGGGGGAGCGGGGGGAGGGGGAAGCAGGGGGTTACGCTTGATAAAGATTTTGACTTGATCGCTGCGCTCGTCAGGGCCCAAGGGGGAAAACGGGAGGGGGAGAGAGAGAGAGTCGCAAGCCAAGTGCAATATGGGGCCTCAAAAGTGTGGACTCTTTTTATTTCGAGTTCGGGAAAAATACTCCTATCGCACGTTAAATTGGATTCGATGCGTGGATAATTCGTTGATACAGTTTTACGAATAGAACAAATGAACGTTGGAAGGGTACGGTACACGGCGTGGCTGGGAAAATTTAAGAGGAACGAGACTAACGACAACGACAAAGTCGTCTACAACAACTAATCGGGAAAATACAGGATGCCACGTCACAGAAGGCCCTCCCCTCTTTCCTTTCCATCCTTCCCTGCCATGAACCTGGGAAGTGTGTGAGGAGTACCTCGAAATTCAATGTGCTTGCGGGAACCCGTCAAACAAAAACAAACAACGAAAAAACACCAACAAAAAAGAAACAGAAAAAGAAAGAAACAGAAAAAATTCAAAACAAAACAAAAAACAACAAAAAAAACGGCCAACATGATAGGTAAGCCACCTCAATCCCTCACGTCTTCACGATTCGCTCTCAGGTCAGGTACACTAGTAGGTTCGGGCCGCCCTCCACGCTCTTCTGGGCCCACGCCGAAACGGACCGGAAGCCAAACGAAACGCACCGACCCGTGCCTGGCCGCGCAAAGTAAACAGTAAACCCACCGGACTCTGTCACCTGCGAAATTCAATAACCACTGATTAATCGCTCTGAACGCGAAGCCACAGGTGCAAAGCCGTCCAGCCACAGCGTTGGCACGGAATCACAGCCGTTCACCGAAACGATCGTCGTTATGCAGTGAAAAACAAAGGAGCCAACTCTCGAGCCAACTTGGAAATAAGAACGAGAAGCAAAAGGAGAAACTACTGCTACACTGCTGCTTGTCCCGACAACACCAGCCAGGACTCGGTGTTTGCCTCCACCTGCGCGGTGGGCGGAGAGAGAGCCCCCCGAGCCCCCTGGGCCGCTGCTGGAAAGAAAAGCCAATTGCATTCAGGGCACGGCCCAGCGCGGCGGGGCGTGGCGTGGCGGGGCGTGGCGGGGCGGGGCGGGGCGTGGCGTGGCGGGGCCCGGCGCTTCAGCTCGTCGAAATGAACTCCAGGACTTATCCCGCTCGCTCAACACGCTCTCTCCTCGCCGCCTCTCCGCCGTATAATTTCATATTAATAACGCGCTGCCGTGCCGTGCCGCGCCGCAGGGGCTGCTGCCTCTGCTGCCTCTGCTGCCGCTGCAGAGGCGCCACGGGCACGGCACCACAGTGGGCCAGAAGACCGGAGGAGGCGGACGAAATCCCGGACGCGTTTTGAGCTCCCGAGTCGCTAAATGGGACTCGAACAGAACGTGTGACCCCACCAATAGACCGCTCTCCAAACGAGGAATCCATTACTGAGGTCCACACGTTCGGCTAGTGACTCTACAGCTCGAAGCTTGTTTTGAGTTTTGGTCGCCTTCGCTGGTCTTCTGGCCCACTGTGCAGCGACCGGGGCGACGCAGCCAAAGCTGCCACAGGAAATGAGAACAGGGAAGGCCCGCCTGCTCCGGCTGCTCAGCCTGCCGCCTCTCGGATGGGAGGGGCGGCGACGGGGAGGGGGAGGAGGGGAGGGGAGGGGGAGGGGAGGGGGAGGGGAGGGGGAGGGGGGCAGAGGGTGTAAGACGCGCCGCTGCTCTTCGCCGCGCCGCCGCTCTACACCACGAGACGGGGCCAGTAGGCGGATTCCGAGAACTGCTTCTGTCGCTCTGTCTCTCTCGCACTCACGGGGTGCCCCGTCAGCAGAGAGCGAGAGGGACAGAGCGACGGGAGCAGCGCTCATCGGACTCGGCTAAGCCCGGTCACCGCAAGCCGAATGCGATTGCCTTTTCAAAATGCGCGCTCACCCGGCGGCTGTCGTCTGTCTATCTCCTTCCAGCGGGGTGGTTCCACCGCGCAGTGTGCGGCCGGCGGTCTGTCTCTCTCGCACTCATGGGACGTCACGTATGAGTGCGAGAAAGACAGATTGACGGCCGCACAGGGGTCCAGGATACCGGTAGAGGTGGCACCAAGAGGGTTTGATTTGTCGTCTTCACACTTAAAACTCTAATAACCTTCTTTGTGAGGGTGTAGGGGCTGTTCACTGCAAATTCCCTGGAAAGACTTCGCGCCAAAATATGGCCAGACATAAAGTCTCGCCAAGTTTCGGTCAGACCTGAATGTCTCGCTAAATTTCCGTCAGACAAAAATGTCTCGCCACAAAATGGCGTGACTTTCTTATCTGACCACTGTAAAGGCGCTAGTTAAGGCGCGCCGCATGAACGCTAATTAGCGCCTTCCAGTGGTCAGACAAGAAAGTCTCGTTTGTGGCGAGACATTTTTGTCTGACCGAAATTTTGCGAGACTTTCAGGTCTGACCGAAACTTGGCGAGACTTCATGTCCCACCTTTGGAGTAGCGAGAAGTCTTACCTTTGGATTTGTAGTGTACGCTCGAAAAAACGCCCTTTCTAGCTCGTGCATTTTACCAGTATCTAAGGGTCCAAGTTGGTCTGGCGCCTGCAAACTCCAGGGTAGACTGTCCCGCCACGCAGCCAAGCGCGCGTTCTGCCTACCTGCCAGGGGCTAACAGCGCCAGAGAGGTGGGGTGGGGCACACCCACAAACCATGGCAAGAGTTCAGGACCACTATGAACGGAGATTCCAGGGCCCTGGTACTGGCCTGACCATGACTGCGCCGACTGCTCCATACATACCACAAGCAGTGCGTGGCGGGCCCCTGGCAGGTAGGCACCACGGGCACCAGGCTGTGAGGCGGCACGACCTACCCTCAAGTTCGCAGGCGTGCCGCGCGCGGCGCTGCTGTACCGTGAAGGCGACACTCTCAGCGCACACTAAATGTTTTTAAACAAATTTTGTACGAGACATCACAGTTTTTTTGTGCAGATGAACTTTTCGTACAATTTTGTACGAGATTTTGTACAAAAATGGGAAAATTTGTGCAGATCTTCGTACGAAAATTGAACGAAAAGTTCATCTGCACAAAAAAATGTGATGCCTCGTACAAAATTGTACATAACATCTAGTGTGTGGCGCCGTACTAGTTTCAGCAGCGAAAATAATGAAGCCCGGTTTTTGTCCGCGCTATCGCCACGCTCCGCCACGCTCTATTGCATCTCATTATGATGCAGCGCGCTATCGGGCGCCGCATCAAAGAGCTGGTCCATTTTGGCCGTCCTAATTCAGGCTTCCGGCCGCCCCGCCTCACCCTGCCCCGCTCCGCCCCGCCGCACTGCCCGCTCGCGTGGAACATGCCCTTGTTAGTGTCGTGAATGGCGACGCGAGAACCGAAGATTCGAAGATCGCCGCGCGGGTCTGCTCTCTCGTGCATCACTGGTATTCAACGAATGTGCCGTCATACACACTGGTCACTGGTAAAAACCAAAGCGTTAGCTTTATGCTAAAGTTACGCTTGCAGACGATACGCTTGAAATGAAGCATAGCTTAGGAATTCCCTCATGCATTTAGATAGCGGAAATCTTGGCGAATAAACCTGTTCTTTGATCGGATGAAATTTTTGTACAAATTTATACGCAATTTCGAACCACAATGGGGAAATATGTTCAATGTTTCGTGTAAAAACTGTACGAAAAGTTCATCTGCAGAAAAAAACTGTCATGTCTCGTACAAAATTGTCCATAACATTTAGTGTGTACGCTTGATTGCAAGCGTAAACGGTACGCTCGTAATCAGGGGGTAATAATACGTTTTAGTTTTACCAGTGGCTTCGTTAGAATATAAATATTATCTCGTCGTTCCTTTGAATACGATGTCACAAGTAAGTGGGCACATGTAGCCATGCACGTAAAAGCTATTTAGTTACTTAGTGTGCACACACAAGCGCGCGCGCGCACACAAACACACACAGAGAAAAATACTCGCACACATAGATGGTGACACACATACACATTCACATATGCACAGAGAGAATGAGGAGAGAGAGCGGGGAAAAAAGGCAACCAAATTCCAATGAATCAATTTGAAAACTTCCCGCAGTAATCCGACTTACTCCCCGATGCTGGGCGGCGCTGGCAATGCCGGCACCCTCTGCTCCGTCGGCCGCTCGCCTCCGCGCCTGCTTCGCTTCTCGATGTCATGCAGTGCACGTTTTCCAGAAAAGCGCCGCCGCGCACGCAAGGAAAAAGGAAAAAAAAAGAAGGATTCGGAGAGCTTTTTTTTTTTTTTCATCTATATCTGCATTTTGCGCGCGTTGCCACCGCGACGGGGGCGCGGAGTGTCAAGTAGGGGAGGGGGGAGGGGTAACTGATAAGCATTGGGGGATGCAGGCCGTGTGGCGGTATGCTGGGACAGTGTATCAGATCTTATCAGTGGGTGGTGGGGTGGGGGAGTGGGGGAAGGGTGAGGGAAAGGGGTGGGGGCGTTGATTTATCAGCAGCTGGTGTCATGATGAGAGGCGGGAAGGCGTCGGGCCAGAGGGATGAACTGGGGGAGGAGAGGGACCATGGAGGGACGACAGACTTTTAAGGCCGCGCTCAAAATTTCTGCATTGGTTTCGACTGATCATGACTGTGGGAAAAAGACAACGGAAAAGTCAGTTATTTTTTTGCCAGGATTCTCTGTAGCCTAAACCCAGTATATCCTGTGGCCTTCTAGTATTCACTGTGCGACTCACAGTTTTCTCCGCATGCCCGTCGCAGACCATTGAGGTGCACGGAGACGACTTAAGTCCTACAGAGAAGACTGTGAGTCGCACAGTGAAAATTGTAAAGAGGCTACTGAAAATACTGGGTTTGGGGTACGGAGAATTTGCACAAGTTGTTTACAGAATTCTCTATAATTTTTTGCCACAGTGATGTGGTGAAGTAGGCGAGCCACACGGTTCCTTTGGGCGCTTCTGCCCGTTTTCTCGCCAGTTTTGTATGCGCTAAAGGGGTTTCAGAATTTCTATTATAGGTTTCTTTTCTAGTTTCTTCTTTTCTATTTTCTTTATATTAGACAAACTTCTTCCACCCGAAAATTTTTATAAAGAAATTACAAGAATTATATATTCACATACGCACTTAGGAGTTTGCACGAATCGTGACTTAAAACTGTGCTCGGTTGCTCGGGAATTCGAAGCATAATCTGCCTCACATCAAAACAAACAAAACTAAGCTCGACTGGTGTCAGATTTGTAGGTCGTCCGGAATTGCCCCATAGGTCGTCCGGAATTACCTCAGGCTGGGGATCTCCCTTACCGTTGATGAAATTTGGATTTCACGTATAGCATTTTGAAGGTAAAGGTTCATACTTTACTCTCCTGTAATACAATTTGATCCAGGACGTATATACAAGCTTAAAGAGAGAAAAAAAAAAAAAAAAAAAAAAAAAAAAAAAAAAAGCGTCCGGAAATACCCCACTTTTCCTTATGTGTTTTTTGCAATGGATGTGACGTCATATTCGTTAAAATGTGAGTTTTGTCACGTTCGTTTCAATACGATGTGTCCCATTCGTTTGAACGCAGATCAAAGTTCAAACGAAAGTGGCATATTCAAACGATAAAGACAAAAGTCACATTCTAACGAATATGACGTCACATCGTTGAACAACAGAGAGCGCTTGGACTCCAAGCAGCAGCCCTCACACTGCCGTGATCCAACTGGTCCGAGCGAAACAAAAACAATGATCTCTCTCGTTGTGGACGCGACGCGCGTTAAAAGCGGCCGAAAAGATCAATCATCATCCATGAGGGAGAACGCAACGAGCAGAGCGGAGAGTCGCCCTTAGCGATCAACAAGCCAGCCGTCAGTGCGGTGGTCCATTCCGGGGAGTGAGGGCGGGAGAGGGGAGGGGAAGCGCACAGTGGGCCAGAAGATTGGCGCGGACGGCCAAAATTCTAGAAGCGTTTTGAGCTCCAGAGTTACGAAACGGGACTCGAACCACCGCACGTGTAACCCCACCAAGGGATCGCTCTCCGAATGAGGAATCCATCGGTGGGGTCACACGATCGGTTCGAGCCTTATTTATTGACTCTTGAGGTCAAAACGCGTCTAGAATTTTGGACGCCTGCGGCGCTCTTCTAGCCCACTGTGAGGTGGGGGAGAGCGAGGCCAGAGATGGCCGTGATGACGAGCCCCAGGCTGCCGCCCTCACAGCAGGACCTTCACAGGCGCCACAAGGCGCCACAAGGGACCCGCCGTGATTGTTCCCTCGCCACTTCTAATTAGCTCCACGTCCGGCAGCAGAGGCGGGGTGGGGCGGGCGAGGTGGGGTAATGTGGGGCGGGGTGGGGTGGGGTAGGGCGGTGTACGGGGGGGTGGGGTAGGGCGGTGTACGGGGGGTGGGGTAGGGTGGGGCGTTCTCTACCCTACTTTGGCCTCGCTGGAAATATTTCGCGCGCTCGCCCCGCGCAGCAGCAGCAGGTCCGTGCCAAAAACCACGAAAGGAGAGGCTTTTCGGTTATCGGGATAATGGTGGGAATCTGCGTGTGGGGTTAGTTGGGGTGATTTTGCGACACGGGGTAAAACTGGGACCGTTATTCCTCCCTGGACCACGGTAGATTACTCAAACTGACCCAATGGCGAGTGCCTGAGGCTTGTATGTTTCAGTAAGGTGGCTTTCGTCCGTCAAGGTGACTAGGTATAGTGGCTAGCGGCCCAAGATTTGTCGAGGGTAATTTATTGGGGTGAGAAGAACCTCGATGGACTCGGGACTTTGGAACCTTTCCAACGGTACCAGAAGAATTCAGTTTCTACAACGAATATTAATTCTGCAGGCCAAAGTGGTATGTGACGTGAGGAACAAAGAGACGTTTTCGAGTCTACAACTATAAAACCAAGACAAAACCATCGCATTTGGCACGACAATAAGTTTCAAAAAACAGCTATTAGAGGGGGCGCTCTTCCCCGCGAACCATAGCGGGAATCGGGGAGCACTCCTTATCTGGCTGAATGAGCGGTGTAACTGAGGTCAGAAAAAAATTTAAAAAAATGTAAAATGTTGTTTAGGAAAAAAGATGTCTCATTTTTATACCCCGTGTCCCAAAATTACCCCAATTGACCCTACAGCGGCAGAAATTGCTCCCAGCCAGGAGGGAGCAAGGGGGAACAGGGGAAGCGGAAGGGGAAGGGCGGGCCCCCTCCCTCGCCCCGGCAGTAACCGATCGCGCGGTCGCAGTTCGGCAAAGACCGGAACGATACCGCGCGCCGCACCTCGTTGGCTGTTGTTCTGCCCCGCCACGCCCCATATCGCCTTGGCCACGCCACGCCACGCCGCGCTGGTCGGATGCTGGGTGCTTGCGGTTTGGTCGCGGCTTGGCGTGGCGGGGCGTGGCGGGGCGCTCGGCGGATGCGCCGGCGGTGGAGTTTCTGGACGTGGAAATTGAATCTCATTGCGTTGTTTCCGCCTACCGCGCCGGCCGACACACCATTGGCCGCCCCTTCCCCCTCCCCTCTCCCCCCCCCCTTCCCCCAGACGCAGCGCCCTTCCCTTTCACCGCCTCCCTTCCTGCCGACGCCTCTTTACCCGCCGCCTTCCTTCCTCCTTCCTTCCTCTTTCCTTCCTCTTTCCTTCCCCCTCCTCCCCGTTTACGCTGCCATTCGAGTGGCGCCGAGTGCTCTTCTTTCGGTAATGGCAGCCCGCCGCCCTGCTGCCTGCTGCACAGTGGGCCAGCCAACACTGTAGACGCGTTTTGAGCTCCTGAGTCGCTTAACAGGACTAGTGCCGAACGTGTGACCCCACCAATGGATTCCTCGTTCAGAGAGCAATCCATTGGTGGGGTCACACGTTCGGCTAGAGTCCTGTTTAGCGACTCAGGAGCTCAAAAGGCGTCTACAGTTTTGGCCGCCTGCACCGTCTTCTGGCTGGCCCTGGCCCACTGTGTGCTGCCTGGCTGCTGCGACTCTACCTGCCGCCTGGCTGCTGCCTGCCTGTTTTCACTGCAAATCCAAGCGTGGGAGGTCTCACCCTATTCACTGAGAATGAAAGAGTCTTGATCAATACCAAATTATGGGCGAGTTACACTTTATCACCCGAATTTGGGTGAGGAAAGTTCCTCGCCCAAATTTGGGTGAGGAAAAGTTCCTCGCCCAAATTTGGGTGAGGAAGGATGTATCACGGTGTATCACCTACCTACATGGCTACATAGTATTCTCACCCAAATTTGGGTGTTAAAGAATTCCTCACCCAAAATTTAAGTCCTGATCATGACTCTTTCATTCTCAGTGTTAAGCGTGAACCGCATCTGAGGCTTGCGGACAGGCCACGCGAGGTCGGAGTGCCTTGCTGACCTGAACCACCAAAGGTCCTGCAGATGCCTAACAGCGATGATAATGATGATGCACATGTATCACGCTTACGAGAGAGAGCCACGTTTGTCTCACGCTTCACACTTAATGTTTACGAAGAACTTTGTGCGATTTTGTGCATGCGCAGAATTTGAATAAATTTAAGCGTAAAAATGCATAAATTTATGCAAATTTGTGAACAATTTTATGCAAAACGTCACGCAGGTTTAAATCAATGCATCACCACGTACAAAATTCTACATAAAAATTAAGTGTGTTGAGGCATCGCGATGTCTCCACCGATGTGTTGGTTTGCGCGAAATAGTGTGTGACTGTCCCACTTTTGGATTAGCAGAGTTCCAATCTTTCTCGCAGCCGCAGCGCAGCGCACGCTCCCATCACCAACGTGGCGATAAAATTACTGAAAAGTCAGTTTTTTTTGTTTTTTTTTGCCAGGATTATCCGTACTCTAAACCCAGTATTTCCTGTAGTCTCTTCACAGTATTCACTGTGCGACTCACAGGTTTCTCCGCATGCCCGTCGCAGACCATTGAGGTGCACGGACACCACTGTAAGTCCTACAGAGAAGACTGCACACTAAATTTATTTGTACAGTTTTTGTTCAAAGCTTTGAACAAAGTTGCGCATACATAACTTTTGCACTACTTCGTGCGCAGAATCGCTCAAATTCGTGTGAATTTTTGCACAAATTCGTGTAAAAGTTTGCACATATTTTGTGCGAAACGGACGTATGCGCAACTTTGTGCAAAGCTTTGTACAAAATTATACAAATACATTTAGAGTGTGTGAGTCCGTGTGAGTCGCACAGTGAATGTTGTAAAGAGGCTACAGAAAATACTGGGCTCAGGGTACGGAGAATCATCACCAGTTGTTTACAGAATTCTCTGTAAATTTTTGCCACAGTGACGCGCGTTGGTTGCCTCTCCCCGTTTTCGAGTGTAGCTCTTTATTCACTTTTAAGAGAATGTGTGCTTTTCGCTCGGCGTAGGGGCGATAAGTGGCTTTGGCGGATTGAGATGTCAGACGCAGCCGAAGAGCCGAAGAGGCTGTCCGGAAGGCAGTCATCCCCCTCCTTCCTCACCCCCACTCCGCTGCTGCCGCGGTCAACATCCTGCGGGCGCCAATCATTTCATCATCTGCCGGCGGACGGTGGCGTCGTGTTACGCGTCTCCGGGCGGGGCATGGGACTGAGGACTGAGTTTCCTTGGAAAAAGAGGGACATCATCTTGGAGTGGAGTGGCATCTGCGCTTTTGTCAGATTGACCGTTGTTTGGCTCAACACGCTTGAAACCTTACGAACACCACTGTAATTCAAAAGGTGAGACATCAGACCAATTTTTGGCAATACAAAAAGTATGACCGATAAAAAGGTCATACACAAATGCATGACCCAAGAAAGGTCATACACGAATGTATGACCGAAAAACGGTCATACACGAATGTATGACCGAAAAAAGGTCAGACATTAGCGAGGCTGTCCGTCGTTTACCTTAGGGATACATCAACCTTCATCGGTGATACAAAAAAGTATCACCCTTTTTTGGTCATACATTTGTGTATGACCATCAAAACGGTCATACATATGTGTATGACCTTTACCACGGTCATACATTGGTGTATGACCTTTTCTTCGGCCATACACTTGTGAATGACCCTTTTTTCGGTCTAACATTTAAGTATCACCCCTTTGAGGGTCAGAAATCTGACCTTTCTATTTTCAGTGACTGTAAAAATTTATGTACTTTTGTTCGGAAAATGTACAGAAGAACATAGTACGAAAGTACGGACAACGGTACGGAACGTCCGTACCTGCTCCATTTAAGCTCATGCAAACGGGTACGGGAAAAGGTGCAGAAAGTTCCGTACTTGGCAACTACGGACACACTGCAAATCCAGTGGTAAGTTTGCTTGCCACAGAATCGGCAAGCCGTTTTGAATGCCAAAAATTGGCAAGCTTGGCCCGAAAATACTCACCAGCTTGCCAAAATTTGGCAAGCTTCTGAAGATTCCAGGTCAAAGCTTGCCAAATTTTGGCATTCTAAACAGCTTGCCAAATTTGTGGCAAGCAAACTTACCACTAGCTTTGCAGTGCAGTCCAGGCAAATTATTGACCAGACATGTTCCGTACTTTTGCCGTACTTTTTTCTACCAGTGAAGTATCTTACGTTGTATGTGTAAGATACAAACTATTTAGTCTCCTGTACGAAGAAATAGTACGCATATTACGAAGTATTTTCCTTGTAAGCTTATGTATGCTCACAATACTTTGTTATAACAAGCTACTTTTGTTTGTTAAGTGTAAAATAGTTTGTAAGTTGTACAGAGTGAAGGCGTTTGTTGAGTTTTCACCAAAGAATATGCGTTTATGTTTAAATACAAAAACTTGTCTTGCATGAGGCATCTATGTTTCATTCTTGGTATATTAAGGAGAATGTTTTATCACCTAAATATGCACAACGTTGTTTTCACACGCTAGAATCAGATGCCTATATCCATGGGATGGACGTAGTGTCTATCGCACCTCTCTCGCGCTCTCTCTCTCTCTCTCTCTCTCTGAGTCCGTGTCTCTTTTTCTCTGAGTCTATTATGCCCACACTTATTGCATTCATCATAGTATAAATTCTCCTTCACGAAAGGACCGCGCGCGCGACTCGAAAATATCGCGAGTAGGAGTCGCAGCGGCGGCGGGCCGAACGCAACGCAGCCGAGTAAAGGCCCCGCCCCGCCGCAGCGTCTCTCTCTCTCTCTCTCTCTCTCTCTCTCTCTCTCTCTCTCTCTCTCTCTCTCTCTCTCTCTCTCTCTCTCTCCGGCCGGAGCGCTACGCTCTTCTCCTCCAGGCTCCCCTTGGAGCAGCAAGCGCCCCTCCCCGGTTACTATAACGGCATCGCTTCCCCCTCCCAACCCCTTGACTCCAACTCCCCCTGAGGGGCTCCGCTCCGCCAGCAGGCTCATTCCGAGACTCGCTCTCTGTCTCTCTCGCACCTGTGCGGTGCGCCCCGTGAGTGCGAGAGAGACAGAGCGACGAGGACGACCCTCGGAATCGAGGCGCCTCTCAAAAGACCTCGCCGCCCTTTGTGCGTCGCGCGGCGCAATTATGCTCCTCCAAGTATATCTGCCTCGCGCTTCACTGACACGCCGCTACAACTTGTGCGCGCGCCGTCTTGTTGTTGTTGTTGCTGGCGTGCCTCGGGCTGCCCGCGCTGCGCCCGCCGACGCCACGCGCACTGTTGTTGTTGTTGCTGGCGAGGCCGGCGCGCGCTGGAAAGGCGGAGTAGCCGCAAACAATGACGCAGGAGTCGCTACACTGGCACACGCCATCATCGGCTGAGGAGAAGGGAGGCGGCTGCGAAACCCACTGCTGGCGTGGCAAGATGGATCTCGAGGAAGGGCCAGAAGACCGGCACAGTCGGCCAAAACTCTAGACGCGTTTCGAGCTTCAGGATCGCTAAATACGACTCGAACCGAACAAGTGACCCCAATTCCGAACTGAATGCTCACTGTTACGAATGCGTGCTCGGCAAGGTTCTAGCATACATGAGTGTATATGCGTAGCCTGTGCTAAACATCCAATGCTGTGTAAGCTCTTACTTGCAAGCCCATTGCAAGCAGACATTTATTTGTGCGAGGGGGAAATAACTTCCCACATTGATTGCACAAAATTGACAGTGGCAAGAAAAATTTTCAAAATCCAGGGGATCTTTCTCAATGATGCTTGTATTAGCCAGTCTTAAATCACCTGCATCATAAGGCGAGGCTTCAGCTCGAGGGGGCAACCACTAAGTATGTTAAGGGACACAAGATTTCTTAAGGAAAGAGATTTCTACGGATTTCGCAAGACTTCGACTTATTTTACGCCCAAAATTTGCTTTGTTTTTTTTTGCCTTTTTTGGGTGAAATATATCCGGTTTCCACAGATTTCTGACGCTCAAAGTGACACATGATTTCTTGAGTGGTTGCCCCCTCGCTTTATCTCCACAGCTGGATGGCAACACGTAGCGGCTACCTTCATCCCTTTCCACAAACCCCAACAGGGCCGGGGTAAGTGACAGAGAGAGAGAGAGAGAGAGAGAGAGAGAGAGAGAGAGAGAGAGAGAGAGAGAGAGAGTCCTCGCGGCCCTCTCCTCAAATCGCGTCGTCGGGATGCCGGTGTCGACGGGCTGATAAACCCCCCTAGCCGCCTGTACCCCCCGGTAAACCGTGCCTAGGCATGTTGTACCGGGGGGGTACACCCTGCCTAGGCATCTTGTACCTACCCCACGCGAGAGGGGAGTACACTATGGCTAGGCATGTTGTACTGGGTGGTTGTACTTGGGGGTACAACATGCAGGCATTGTGTACCTCCCCTCTCGCGAGTAGGGGATACATCATGCCTAGGCATGTTGTACCGGGGGGTACAACATACCTAGGCATAGCGTACCGGGGGTGCAAAGCTCCAGGGGGTATAATATACCGGTTACAGCCGGCGGCCCCAAGAGGCAGGCGGTGGCGCGCTCTCTCGTCGGCCGGCGGAACCTCGAGGCAGCGGGGCGCGTTCAATCGATGGCCTTGCAGCGACACCGCGCCGCGATCCGCTGCGCGAGGCGGCCTCTGGCGGCGGCGAAGGGCAGCGCGGCAACGCGAACCACCCTCGCGGCCACCAGAGGGCGCGGGCGGCTCCACCCCGGCGGCTGCTATCCCCACCCCTTCTCTCTCTCTCTCTCTCTCTCTCTCTCTCTCTCTCTCTCTCTCTCTCTCTCTCTTTCTCTCTCTCTCTCTCTCTCTATCTTTCTCCACACCGACAGCGAGCACCGCGAAGAGACGAACCGCATCGCCCTGAGTGTCACACCCAGGCTGTCCCTGACCCTCCTCACCAAACAGCGAAGCAAGCGACGAGCGACTGCGGCGGGCGCACTGGTAAAACTGGAGTTGCGCACACACTTCAAGTTATGGGACTTTTTTCGGTGTTGCGAATGTCGCAATTTTAAGCACATAAATCCATTATGCACTGAAGAAGACGAGCATTGACTATAATCAACGAATACTGCTTTCTATTGGCTATTGTGAAGCAAAATCCTTCGGAATACCAAGCATTTCTTTCTAATACGAAGCAATTTTACGATGCCTTCATTTTCATCGTCGTTATGAGGCAGGTACTTGGTAGACTGTTCTGAGTTGCACTGCAAATCCAAGAGTAGGACAAGTCGAAACTTGTAGGCGTAGACCAGTTTGTCCGACACCTGCAAGTGTCGACCACAGTAAGTCCGTCGGCTGGAAGTGTGGGGCCACATTAGGAAACTGATCGTAGTTTGCCGTAGGACATGCTGTGGTCGACACTTGCAGGAGTCGGACACTATGTAGTCGACACCTTAAGGCGTCGGACAAAACTAGTCGACACTTGCAAGCGTAGGACAAACTGGTCGACGCCGACAAGTGTCGACCTGTCCTACACTTGGATTTGCAGTGTGGGGCAGAGAAGTTGATTCCACATATCAAATCTGTGAAGCCACACGTTTTAAATACAAGCCCACCTCAGCAATTGTTTTTCTTCCACCACGACCAATAACGAACTACCACACCCGGGGGGTGCATCAACAAACACCGCACCTTGCATGTGTGCGTGTGTGCCAGAATGGATGTGTGTTAGAGTGTGTGTGTGTGTGTGTGTTGTGTGTACGTGTGCAGCAGCCACGCCCCGTGCCCATTATTTCATTATGCGATGATTGAAGTGCCAAACGGGGGCAGGGTGGGGCCGCAAGGCGCAAGCTGTGCATCATCGATTGCAAGTTATTGATGGGCTGGGCACGGTTCCAGGCCGAGGTCTGTGCGTGCGAGAAGGTGTGGGTCTCCTTGCATGGTGTAGGTGAGATTTAGGTATTCTTGTATGGTGTAGGTGAGGTGTAGGTAGACTTGAACGGTGTAGGTAGACTTGAATGGTATGGATGAGAAGTGGGAGTGGCGCGCATTCCTACTGCATACGCATTTCTTTAAGTGCACTGAAATTCAAAGGGCGATACGAAAAGTATCACCGAAAATAGATCGTACACAAACGCATCAACGAAAAGGGGTGATAATCACACCAATTTATGACCGAAGAGTAGTTCGTACATCAGGGGGACTGGCCCTTGTTTTCCTTGAGGAAATATCACCGATCTAATGTATCACATACATTGAAGTATTACCTATTAGTGTCATTCATTTTCGATACCTCCTAACGAGAAGCGCGTACCGAGACCCATGCCAATGTATAACCGCTTACCGCTGCAGGCTTTCCTATGCTGGTAAGCGGTTATACATTGGCATGGGTCCCGGTACGCGCTTCTCGTTAGGAGGTATCGTTTTAGTATGCCCCTTTTTCGGTGAGACCCATGTGAGATCAGCTGACATTATAACAGCGTATCTACGATGGGTTTCCCACATGACATACGTTGTTACATCCGATGTCCATAGACATAAGTCTCAACCTTCGAAGGGTAAGAAGTTTTTCACATTTCCACAGTCAACCGGGAGAAAGAATCTTAAAAGTATACCTGAAAACTGTAGTGTAACTGCAGTTTAACTGTGGAAAAAAGTACCCAGTTATTTCGGACAACTGTAGTTAACTGCTAGTTTTCTCTCAGTTTGAAGCTAAATCTGGGTGTAGAAGTAAGAATAAACTATAGTTCTGCAACTGCACTTTCAATATAATACTACAGTTTAAACTATACTCTTACTACAGATCCTTCCACCCGGGCAGTGTGTCTGCGGTGTGCAAGCGCGCGCACTGCACTTAGCAGGAGAATATAAAACTGCGACTCAAAGTGGATCAAAGAAGCCGTCGTCATGCAAATAATCTGACAGTTGCTGCACGCCTCCTTTGTTTTGGCGTCGCGGCCGCTCTCCATCACGGTGGCGGGTGCGGTGCCACCGGCACAGTGGAACCGACTTGACTCGAGGAGCCGTATGGCGGGACTCACCGCTTTTCACCCGCGCGCTGCTGTCCGACGAGTGGTAACTCTTGCTGCTGGTCACTGCAACAAGCACAAAGAGTCGGTTAGAGGATGAATGCGGAGTCTGGCCTGGCTATGCAAGGAGAGAGAGAGAGAGAGAGAGAGAGAGAGAGAGAGAGAGAGAGAGAGAGAGAGAGAGAGAGAGAGAGAGAGAGAGAGAGAGAGAGAGAGAGAGCAAATCGAAATGCAGTCAACATGAACACGAGATATGGAACCGGCATCTAGAGCACGCCTCTAAAACATTAGCCGCAGCACTCTGCTTTTCATAAAACCTGACACTTCAGATCAAACTTTTATCTCTTTCCGTCCGCAATATTGGGATTTTAAAGTTAAATTTTGTTTCCGACTGGGAAAGAAATATATTATCTTGACAAACTTTATGTCTCGTTCCTTTTTATAATTGGCTGAGCGATAAGCGAAGCCAGTTACTCCAGTGGGGTTGGAAAGTTTTGTCTGTGTGTCACACTACTCCTCCTGAACGGCTCGGCCGATCCAACCGAGATTTTGCAGGGTTATTTTGCATGCCCTTGACTCACCACACGCAAAAACTCAGCTTTCTATCTCATACCATTCAATCGTACCAACGTTAAAACACTGGAAAAACCGGCGGAAAAATGCAAATGTTTAGTGACTTTTCATTGTGAAGGGAGTTGCACATTGTTTCCTATGTTTTGGGAGGTGCTAATGACGAAAGTGGAATCTGCTTTCATCGCCTGACCTTGGATCGAATCGAAGAAGCGGCTACCTTGACCTGCATTTTTGTCCATATTTTGTCCCTTTAGCACAGAACGGAAATCTGAACTTTTGATCACGCAGATTAGTATACCAATGTCTAGCAAAGAAGCCTAGTCTGCCGAAGGCAGGCGAGCGCCGCAGGCCAAGGTGGGTGCACCTTTAATTTAATGAATGTGTAGGTGTTATTAAAAATAATGACGTTTTATGAAAAATAATGTTATAAATGTCATTAAATTTTATTCATTTTTAACAGTGTGTAAACGCCAGGCGTGGTTTGCCGTAACTGGCACAGCATCGCGAAGCCTGTTTTGGCGACAAGACACAGTCTAGCGTACCCCTACCTTGTAAATATGGATATCATCCATTATAATTATTTCCAGGTGTACATTCGTCCCTCCTACTGAGGTGAGTTCTTTATGTCATGAAACCAAATTCCATTAGAATCGAGTCATGATTTGAATCGAATCAAAGTAAATTTCGTACACAAGTGGAGCATTTCGTTCCTTCCAATGGAACTTTCATTTAAGGGTACTCTTCGAACGAGGAATCCATTAGTGAGGTCACACGTTCGGTTCGAGTCCCGTACAGCGACTCCTGGAACTCAAAACGCGTCCGGGATTTTGACCGCATCCCCCGGTCTTCTCGCGCCCACTGCGGCACGCCCCATGAGTGCGAGCGAGACAGCGCGATATGGAAGTGCTGGGCCCTCAGTCTGCAGAGCAGTACGCCTTTCCCCGCGCGTCGATAAATCACGGCTAATGCGTGATGGTGGCAGAAAAAGTGGGAGCGACGACGACGCCCACATCGCGCGGCGGGCGGCACACTGTGCGGCACTCCGCGAGGTGCTAATTACCTGCGGGGTGCCGAGAAGGGGGGAAGGGGGAGGGGAGAGGGGAGGGGAGGGGAGAGGGACGACGATCCAGAATATCGTTATCACGTCGCATCGGCTGAATTAAAACGATGACGGATGCCCTCTCCGCGGCCGCCCCCTCGTTGCGAGCGGCAAACACTCCTCGGCCTTTTTATTGTTCCTCACCTATCGCGCGTCCCCCGCGCATCCGCCCTGCACTCGGAAAAAAAGGCGTGTTCTCGTTCGGTTTCCACGATGATTTGAATGTAGGCCTACACTCTCCGGAAAAAAGTCGAATTCGATGATTTGACTTAGGTGTTGTTTGATTATTTCTTGGCTGACATATCCACACGGTAACAACGGTTCCTGGTTTTCGAAGAAAGTCCCTGGAAACCGTCTGCGTCTTCACTACCATACCTGTGCCTGGGAAAACCAGGAACGCTTTCTTGTCGATTTTTTACTTAATGTTTCTATTAACATATTTTTGTGACGGTCTGCTAAGGCTTAACAGCACTGAGCACTGATGATGATGGTGATGATGTGTAGAATACAAGTCTTTGGATCATGGATTTAAAACGTCAAAAACACTTCTTCTTGAGGCAATGTTTTACGCTAGGCGCGATATCTTCCATGAAACTGAGCATGAATCTACTCGCTTAAGACCTTACGAAGTATTTCGAGCATATGTACGGTACTATGAACTATTTATCCCGTTATACGAAGAAAAATCTCGTAAAATAAGAAGTAATTACTTTGAAACTTATGTACATGCTCCAAAATACTTCGTATACCAAGCTACTTTGGTCTGCAAAGTCTAAAATAGTTTCTAAAGTTTTCAGAAAGTGTGCGACAAGAGGCAACCACTCACGAAATCCTATGTCCACTTCTTAAGCGCCTGAAATCTCTTAAAATCTGAAATCATTCCCGAAAAAGACTTAAAAAAAGCAAAATTTGGGCCTAGAACTCAGGGAAATCATACGAAATCCTTTAAAATCTTTCCCCTTCAGAAATCTTGTGTCCCCAACTTTCGAAGGTGGTCACCCCTTCGGACAGTACCAATTACCAAGGGCGGTGGAGTAGGCAAAACCACCCTTTAAGGTGTGTTTTTGTCGTTCCTCCGTTCCCTGAAGGGGCCGGCCACTGCGTGGCGTGCGGCAGCATTAGCAGCATGGCTCCTTGTTGGCCCCGGCCCCGCGCTCACCGTCGCCTGCCTGGACCAGCAGAGTGTGCCACCCCGCCGCCGCACCGCCCACGCACCGCCCCTGCAGCCCGCCGCCCCATTGGCCCCGGCATCGCCATGGCAACGGCAGGGAAGGCGCGGCCCAGCCACCATCATACCTCGGGCCCAGGCCGAGACGCCACCGCCCGGTGGCGAGGCCTGTGATGCCAAAGTTATTCTAGAGCTCAACCCTCAGCTAGTCACAGCTTTAAGAACAAGACAAGACGACTCATTAAACAAATGAGACAGTTACTCCTTGAGATTGGTTGTGGACTCTCCAAGATTATGTCATTCCGATGTGACACGTGACTGATTTTTGAGATGATGCCAACTGTTTCGACATTTTAACGCATGCTCAATGCCGCGCAAAAGCTACACTGTTGAACCAAGTTTGGATGGAGAGCCCCACACGGAGTAATTCGAGGGGGAAAACACTTCGAGAAACCGTGTACAGACTACTCGATATTACGCTGTATTACGGTGATATTACACGTGTATTACGGCATTAAAATGCTAAATTTTGCCTCATTTGACTCTAAAATGGTATTACAAATACGTGAATTACGCGTAATACACGGCTTTTTTGTACAGGGCATTACGAAAGTGTTTACCCCCTCGGAGTAATTGTCCACATGAGGAAGTGCCGAGTAGCTCACAGATCCCCCATCTCTTGGCATATGGTGCGAAGAAATAAATTAGGAAATTACGAAGGTACCTCTCAAAAAAAAAAATGCCAACTGTTCCTTCGTAAATCTACAAAGAATCTTTGTGCCTTTACGAAGAAAATTCGTCGATTTGCGAAGAGTCTTTGTAAATAACGAAGTATCTTCATAAATTTACAAAAGTTCCTTCAGCGACTTTTATTCCGAGGTACCATCGTAAATTCATGAAAATTATTTTTAGAGTGTACTTGATAAGTTAGGAGACAGCATAAACTCTGCACTCCAGATTCCACACCTCCGCATTTCGAGTAACAGCTGAGTTCTCCACAGTAATGGCCCAAGCCTCAGTGCGCACACGGCAGTGTACCTCGACCTCGAAGCCCGCCGGGGGCGTTTTCGAAGACCGCCCCAAAAGTCCGCGCGGGCGGCGGGCCGGGCCAGGGTCTCGCAGGCAGTTCGTATAAGTGGTGCGGAAATGAAACCTAAAAATAAAAGCCGTAAGTCGGGGCGAAAGTTAACTGGCCAGGTCTTCCCCACCACAGAGTCCGCACGCCGCTCCCGCCGGCGCTCTTCAGTGGGCCAGAAGACCGGCGCTGGTGGCCAAAACTCGATACATGTTTTCATCTCCAGAGTCGCTTAATGGCACTCGAATTGTGCGAGTGACCCTACCAATGGATTCCTCGTTCGGATAGCAATCCATTGGTGGAATCACACGTTCGGTTCGGGTCCCATTTAGCAACTCTGCAGCTCACAACGCGTCTAGAGTTTTGGCCGCCTGCGCCGGTCTTCTGGCCCACTGTTCGCCCTCACCCCGCTCCCTGTCCCTCCACACCGCCCAGCCCCGCCACGCCGCGGCTCTCATTTCTCTTCCCGGGCTGCTGGGCGAAGAAAGGAGCGAAAGAAAGTTGGGGCGGAAAAGAAATCTGCGCGCAAAAAATTAACGACGGCGAGATAGAATAGTATTTTGATGTACGGCAGCGGGGGCGAGACGGTGAAGGGGGGGAGGGGGGAGCTGGAGCTTCTCCAGGAGGGGCGGGGGTGATTTAGGGCTGCCAGATTACGGCCCTAAGTGGTCCGAGGCGGGGAGCGCTTGGGGGGGGGGGGGGGGCTTGTCCCGTCGTGGCCCGGCCCACCTACTGAGCACCAGCAGTATCGTCTTTGCGCGTCATCGAAAATCCGAAACCCCCACTTACACCCTAAAAATGATAAAACGGAACGGAAGAAAAATAATGACACACCGCTGCAATACGCGCGTAAAGCCACGCTGACAAGAACACACGACAACTCTGCAAACTGAAGAGAGTACATGGTTGATTCTTTAGAAGAGTTCACCTGAAGGTTGACGCTAATTTCTGTCTACTTAAAGGCATGCTGTTAAAAAGAGTGTACATGGCATGTCAGCACCACTGCACCTGTGTGGCTGCAAGTCGGAGGAGTGTACACACTTATTTACAGCAAGTCTGTCAAGTAGACGATAGTAAGCGTCAACCCTCAGATTGACTCTCCAGAAGAGTCAACCATGTACACTCTTCAGTTTGCAGAGAACCGCGAGGCTGGAGAGAAGAAAAAATCTCATTCAACGAACGTTAATGAAAGCAGATGATACTCGTTTGGTTTTCTTTCGATGATATTCGTTTGGTATTGTCGTGTGTCGGGATTGTCAATTTTCCGCGCAGGCGCGAGGAGGGGGTGCCATTGTTTACGCCCGGTGCCGCTGGCGCTGGACGGGGGAGGCATTGTCGGATTCCGCGCAGGCTGCGCCTCGCCTCGCCTCACCAGACAGCCACAATCCCGCCCTGGCATGCCGGCCCCACTATTATTGTTAGGATACGCGCTTGGTTTCTCGAGAGTTAAAGCTAGCTGACACCTTCATATGTCTTGTAGTTTTAGGTATGTTTGAAGATGTTTGAAGTGTGAAGGTATCATCTGCTAAAAAGGGTTATGCAAGTTTACAGCAGCGAGCATGGGACAGGATTGGGGAGTCTTGGGGGCAGGAAAGGGGGCAGGGGGTTGAGGGGGGAAGAGAGGGAAGAGGGGGAAGGGGGCTCAACCGGACGGACGCCCTTAGCAG